>JBBPBS010001080.1:1914631-1924783 GCA_037974835.1 Cicer judaicum | reverse complement strand
TTTTACATAAATCATACTCAAAATAAATATTTTGTATTGATCAATTTGTTATAAAATAATACTACATGAATTAATTAATTATAATATATATATATATATTATTAATAATGTGTTTTTTGAAATCTTTCACACAAAATTTTGAAGAAAATATATAAATATAATTTACTATATATATTATACATAGGATAAATCTTCGTTGCTAGTAATATTGAATTTCATGAATCAATTAATTAATTGAGTAAAAGAACAAAAAATCAATTAATTAAAAGAATAATATATATTTCGTTGATTATATATTTGTCTCTTTAATGTCTTCTAAATAAAAATTTAAAAATTTATAATACTCTAATTATAATTATTTATATAAATCATATACAAAAATATATGTATTTATCATTTATCAGTTAATTGAATTTAATCTCTTAATAATAAATAATATATATTATTAATAATTCGTGAGTATACCTTAAAATTGTATTATTATTACACAGGTAATTTGTTCTTATACCAGTTAAAATTTTGTACTTACCGGAAAAAAATAAATCTCAAATAGTAAAGCTTTCTAATTTTTCTTTTTTAACATGAATAGAATGGTAAAGTTATTATAGTATGATAATTTGATCCACTTAAAGTGGTTGTGGTTAAGAATTTGCCAAATATATACAAACAAAAGTGTCCAAATCCACGTATATGTAACTTAAAAGAGAAAGAAAGGGCTTGCGTGTGTGACTAGAAAGTTTGTTAGACATGTCCTGGACTTAGAAGAGAAAGCTACATTACTAGTTACGCAAAATATATATAATAATTACTGCCTAGTATAGTAGTATTTGCACATATAATTGTCACTCTATTTTGTAAAATCAATATTTTAAGATGGAAAATAAAATTCATCTTTAATTTGATTCTTCATCGCAAAATTTAGTGAGACAATTATAGATGTTCATATTATTCTTTTTAATATTTTTTTTCCTAATTTAATTGTCTTCTAGAAGTGGATTAGTGATCAAATATGTGAACTCTTAACTTGACCCTTGAAATCTAATCAAATTAGTCTTCAAACTGAGAGAAAATCAAAATAAACTTATAGAATTAAAAATTAAAAATCATCAATTACTTTATTAAAGATTTCAAATTAATCCATAATAAGATAACTATGTAATGAACAAAATTAGTGATTGAAATTTAATAATTAATAAATTAAAGTAAAAAAATAAATTGTTAAAGTATTCAAATTTAAATTTTAATTAAAAATAAATTTTAGACAGACTTCATTTATCTTTCAATAAAATTTTATATTATTAAGACTTGGTTCTGCTAAAACCATATAGTTAAAAAATATATATATATAAATGATGAGTTCTCCTGTTACATTAAATAAAATAGTTAGATTGCACAACATAAAATACTGATCTGTAGCTAGTTTTGGATCATTCATTTTTCTCGTGTATGTTTTCTCTCTCTCTCTCTTCTGTCATACGTACACTCTGTCCCCTTGACACTCTTTGTCTCTCCATCATGCCTCTCCTCCATCTACAAAACTATGAACTATATATATTTCACCTTTCTTTATTGCATAAATATCATATGAAAAAGACCTCTCTAACCCACCTCACACATTATCCTTTTCATCACAATCACAACCACCCTTCTTCTCTTCCTCCACCATCACCATGCATCAAATCATATGATCAAGTCATTCAACTAAAATTTCTTCACAACTCTTTTCTCTCTCAAAACCATGCCATCAAATAACTTCAAAAACACACCTTCAACTAAACAAGATCATGAAAACCAACAAGGTTCTTGTTCTTCTTTAGATTCCCAAAAGCCACCAACAAGACCATCATCATCACAAAATCAACAAGGAGTTATAAAATGTCCAAGATGTGACTCTCCCAACACAAAATTCTGCTACTACAACAACTATAGCCTCACACAACCAAGACACTTTTGCAAAACTTGTAGAAGATATTGGACTAATGGTGGAGCTTTGAGAAATGTTCCAATTGGTGGTGGTTGTAGAAAGAAACAAAAGCTCAAAACTTCATCAAGGTTCTCATCATGTAATGAATCCATTAACAAGTTTTCACCTTCACTTGATTTTCATCTTGGTAATTTACCTTTACCTTTACCTTTACTACCCTTTTCTCCAAAGCTTCACCTTCATAATTTTCAACCTTCTTTCTATAATAATAACCAATTCTCTTCAAATTCAAACACTACAAGTTCTTCAACTTTCCAACTTGATCCATCTAATACTAGCTCAAATTCATTGATGGGTCTAAATTTATACCCTTTTTCATCTACAATTGGAAGTGGATTATTCAATGGTGCAAATGAAAATCCAATCCAACAAGGAATGAATCTCATGAATGTGAATTCTACTTCTACTACTAGTAATAGTACTAGTCTTGCTTCTTCTATTGAATCATTGAGTTCTATGAACCAAGATTTGCACTTGAAGCTTCAACAACAAAGATTAGCAACAATGTTTGGTGGTGGAGATAATGATAACAAGAAAGAACAAAGTAGCAATGTTTTGACTCAACCAATTTTGTTTCAGAATCTTGATGTTTCAAAGACAGAGATGTTTGGTGATTTAAGAAAAGATCAAGGTTCAAGTGGTGATGTACCAATGGAATGGTTTTTTGGTAATTCTTATTCATCAGTGATAACTCCAACAACAACAATTAATGGTGGTAATGATAATGGAAACAACAATTGGAGTAATGGTGTTAATGTTTGGGGTGATGTTCAGCAGCAACAACCATATAGTGTTTTGCCCTAGATCAAGGAAAGAGGTGAATTAATTGATTATGAGGTACAACTTTTTTAATCTTTCCAGGGTAAACTGGAGAATCAACAAATTATATTTGTCTAAGTTAACTACTATATCATTTGTCAAAATTAAAAAAAAAAGGAAAAAAAAAAAAAAACTTTTAGCTAGGTGTATTTTTAGTGGTGAATTTGTGTTTTATATTTATTTATTGTGTTCAAAATCAACATTTGTATAATTTAATATCATGGCATTCTGTTACTTAATTCATTATGTGTTTTCATATACTGAATTTGAGCTTGATGCTATAGTAGTCAATATATAATTGTCAAAAAGATTTAATTGATATCTGATTTTTATTTATATGTTTAATTGTGCCTTGAATAACTATGTTATGTTCATATGGCTCCAAATTATTACTTATTATAAGCATAGTTTTAAATTACAAAAAATTAAAGAATCTATAATATTGTGACTACAATTATAGCTGCGTATTGAAATTCAAAACTATAATCTTAAGTGTCGATACAACATGAAAATGGGGAAATGGTGGTAACTTGAAAATGTTTCTAACTGAATTAGAATAATTTGATTAAAATCAGTTAAATTGATAAAATTGATGAAATGAAGTTTTGTCGTGACACAGCATTCTTAAGGTTCACACTAAAAAGGGGTCGGTGATAAGATTACCTTTTCCCTGAATATATATATTTTAAGGATCTGTGATGAAATTTTGGACTGTTGTTTAATTGAAACTGTAGGACTTGAATGGCACGCTTTTGATAAGTTTGTTATTTATGTATTTAATTTAATTTAATTAATTTAAAGATATATAGCGTGTCCTTGTTTGTGTATCAGAGAAACTGAGTGATTTCAGCAACTGATCAATGCAATACACAAAACATGGCAATGTAGCAGTGAGTGATGAAAGCCTGTAACATTGCTCTTTCGTTGTCTCAATCCCAATTTTCCCTCTGTACCTTTCTATGTTACTCCTAAGCTTGCAGTTTGATTTGGTGTCTGAAAAAGTGGTGCTTTGAGACTGCTAAAGTTTTATGAAACACTGCAAACTTTTTAATGAGTTTATTGAGATGACAAAATAAAATGCTTTTAGATTTTTAAGTTTTTTTTTTTATCATTTATTGGATTTAGATTTGGATTTATAAGTTCAATTATGTTATTTCCTTTCATCTGGAATGTAAACAATTAAAAAAGTTTAACGATATTAGTAAAAAAATTATATTATTTCTTTGTGTATTATTTCATTAATTTAGATATAATAACTTTTTTTTTATAGAATAAGTTTTCATAAAAGATGATTCAGATAATACAGTTAATTTTTTTATTGAACAAATTAATAAATGAGACTGACTATTTTTCTGAAACGGTGTTGGTAGTTTCTTTTTTCTTATATATATATATATATATATGAGATCGAAAGAATTATTAAATTAGCAATTGATTTTGAAACTAAAAATTTCAACAATTTAATCTTTAAATTTTGATAACAAAAGCACTTCAATTTATTAAATTAACAATCTCAACCAATTTAGTTTATTCATAAAAAAAATTATATATATTATAAGAGGGTATTGTTCAAAAAGAAACATCAATAACATCATGTAGTTATTAACATGTATTTATTTATAACATATTAAAATAATTTTTCAACTATATTCATTAACATGCTCTCAAAATAAAATTTAAATATTTTATTTATCCATTATGGAAGGTGGTTTAAGACAATCTTTTTGTTTTGAAACACTCTCTAAATTATTTTTTTCCTTCATTTTATCTAAATAAGTTGATTTCACATAAATTTAATTTTTTTTTAATTTTTTTTCATGTGATTTCTTCGTCCTCTAAGTGTGACACTTTTTGGTATTTTCATTCATCTTGGGGTTATATTTGTTTGATTTATATGAACAAAGTAACTTTGATTTATTATATATTTTAATCAATGACTTTGATATCTCAATGTCAAAATTTAGAAGTATATGTATTTTAGACATTTGAATTTTATTAAATTTGTAGACATATTATTTTGTGCTAAATTGTTGTTTTGTGTTATTAACTTAAATATGAGTTGATTCACATATTCATTTTTATTAATTTTAGCGATTTTCAATTTGTATTATATAAATGTATTTTATCAAATTAAATAAATAAATATCGTCCTCTTTTTAGTAAAAATAAAAACTACATATATTAACAATCTAACTTTTTCTATGTCATTTCATCTAAAATTTAACTGATTAAAAATATCATGATGTTCTACCTTCAAAATACACTTACCACTCTTCTTTATTGCTTTTGATATTCATTCTTCTATTAAGATAAGCTTCCCATTAAAATTTTCATTTTAGTCTCTATTTGTTGTTCTTGCATCAATTTTAAAACGAAAGCTTACTCTCTCCTTACTTATTATTACGTAACTATATCATATAATAAATTTGATAACTCTCATTTAGTATTACAATCATTTGGTTTTATATTCTTCATTGAATTGTAACTTAAGTCCATCATATCATGGATTTCCTTGCGCCCTCTTTGCCTTAATTGTCTTGTCTGATTCCTCAATAGCAACTTTTGAGTTCTAACTATGGCGCCCAATCTTGCACTTGCAATAGATTGCAAGATTTCATTCAATTGCGAAGTCTATGAGTCATATAGTTTCACTGTTTTAGTGTCTCAATTTCTTGGAGTTCATAATCTAATGATTTAGTAATTAGTCAAACTTGTTATATATGATTGTTTTTTTTAATATTTTAAAATGGTATTACCCAAATACACTATTTAAATGCAATTGCATATAGTAACTTTTATGAATATCTGATTTTTAAAGTGCTTCAATTTTGATGTTTCATTCTTCCTATATTTTAATATTTATAACTCATAAATTTCGTTTTAAATTGTTTTACTAAACCATCTTTTATATATTTTTATTGAAAACTTTCAAAATATTATCTAATTAAAGACCGGTCAACTTATATTATAGAAAAGTATCATTAATTGAATATCAAATATGAACACATAAATATTAATAGTTGGTGAAATAATTTGATTTATATAACAAATAAGGTATCGTGATTATTCATTTAAAAACTACAACAAATGTATGTACGTAGTATTTCAATGTATTTTTGTAGGTAATATTTAAGAAATTTTAGTATATAGATATAAGTTAATTGTCTTATAAGTATATGATATAAACTTAAATATTAATTAAAAATTAGTTAGTTCAAATAAATATAACTTACAGTTTTACTTACATTTCTCTGATTTTTTATACAAAACTCTTGTGGTTTTGCAAGATGTTTTATTTTTTCTTCCTTTCTTTTCTATAGTTCAACTTTTAAAATTTAGCCTCCATAGTGAGCTCAAGCAAGCACTCTTATTGTGAAGCAAAAGGTTGGTTCTTTATATTAAGACTCTATTCGGTAGAGTTTGGTTCTCCAAATTCTTGAGAATTCATTTATGAGAAAAATAAAAATAAAAACAAAAATATGATTTAATGTTATAACTACTAATTATTTTTTTTTCTTTTATAAATGAACCTTCAATTTAAGGAGATCACACCGAATAATATAACATAATATTTTTAATTAATAATAAAAATTATATCAATTACTGTAAAAAATATTTAAAAGTTGGTGATTTAAAATTTATTAATCTACATATATATGTTATTTATGGTCATTAAATTAATTTTTAGGCTAAATTATATTTGTAGTCCCTTAACTTAATTTCAGGTAACGTTTTAGTCTTTTATCATTTTTTTTTCGAATTGATCATTTATTTTAATTTTAAGTGACAATTTGATATTTTATGTTTTAAAATGTCAACAATGTTGTATTTTTTTATAAAAATTAAAAAAAAATCATTAAGTTTTTTAAACAAAACTCATAAAATTCATTATCATCTTCAATAAAATATAAATTTAATCAAATTCATAACTTAAATCTTGAAATAAACTCATATTTTCATTCTTTATTTGATGTTGTTGGAGATGAAAATATGAGTGTATTTGAATATTTGAGTTATGAATTTGATAAAATTTGCATTAGATTGAAGATAATTATCAATTTTATGGGTTTTGGTTGAAAAATTTGATAATTTTTTTAAATTTTTGTATAAAAAAAGATAACATTGTTAAAATTTTAAAACATAAAATATCAAATTGTCACTTAAAACTAAAATAAATGACCAACTCGGAAAAAAAAGATAAAGAACTAAAATGTTACCTGAAATTAAGTTAAGGGACCACTGATATAATTTAGCCTAATTTTTATTTCCTAAAATTTTATTTTTAATTTTATTTGAGTCACTCTTTTTACTAAAATTCATATTTTATAATTTATAAAAATTAATTGATATGAAAAAATTAAACATAACATTAAACACATATATATACATTTTAAATGCATATGTGCGGAGACAAAATTTATACTTTAAAAATATGTGTTTTTTTCTTTATTTTGTACTATAATTGAGATGACCTTTGGTATCCTTATGATTATAACATTTCTAATAGTGAACAAAGTTAATATTCCTATTAACAATTTTGTTTAATTGCATGATTTGTTAAAACGTTTCGTATTGAATAAAATAATATATATATATATATAGATAAATTAAATTCATTTTTACTTTATAAATGGATTTTATAATAATTAAATTTTACTTAACTCAAATTTTAAAATAATATTAAAATATTTAAAAATTTATTGAATAGCATCCTATCAAACCTTTTAAGTTACGGTTTTCAATTTTATGATTTTTTTTAAAGAATATTCAAAAATTCATTGAATCGCATCCTATCAAACTATTTAAGTTACTGTCTTCACTTTATGATTTTTGAAATAATGAGTTAAAGTCGAATTATAAGATGATTGATATAGCAATTAGACGGTTGGAGAAAGATCCCTCAAATCCGTGCTAAATGCCACTGACCATCATCAAGTCTCATTGCAACTCTTTATCATGTCACATAGAAAGTAAAGTAAACCAAAGAAGAGTTTAAGTTTTCCTTCTTTGCCGTATTTGTCATCTTTATTCATTACTTTCACTATTTACAAGAAAAATACAGAACTCACCCCCACAAATGATGGAAATAGTTGATTAAACACCTTTATTCCTCATCATGTATCATGATTCATGACCATTATGTGTTCGTGTATAGTGAAAATTTAAATATAATACTGTGTCTCTCTAATCTTTCTTTTTCAATTTTGAATGCCTACACTACACATGAAACCTAGCATGCTATTAATAATTCCCACCTACATTCCCTTGCCTCATCATTTTGTTTATACACCGTTCAGCCTCCATCAAAACAAATAAATTTTGTTGTGTGCACTTAATTATACTATTCTTAATTATAAATATTAAATATGTAAATATTAATTATACTATTCTTCGTACATGATAATAGGGTGGGGCGAGTCTTCTCCATCCCCGCATCTAATTAATTGAGTAAAATTTACATTAACATTCGTTTTATAGCAAATATAAAATTTAAGTTTCATTTATGTTTAAAACAAAATTTAGGTTTTATTATTTAACACGCATTTATTAATATATATAAAATTATAAATTTAAAAATTATATTTATTATAATTAATATAATAAAATATTTATTATTAGATAATAATAAATTAAAAAATATATTATATAATTTTTAATATTTTAAAAAATATTAAATATATTTAATATATATATATATATAAATATAAAAATTACTATAATATTATTTGTCAAACGGGTTCGAGTATGGAGTGAATATCATCACATCTAAATCTATCTCCGTTTCTAAATTTTAATTTCGAAAAAAATTCGCATGCACAACATCCAATCAAAAACAAATTTTCGCAATGAATACCTAGATTATATTGTCATCCATATTTTTTTTTAAATACATATCTCAAATAATTTTGATTCTCTCAAATATTTGAGAATATATTTATGAGAGAAAAATAAAGAAATAATTTGATAATTAAAATATTAAATGTATATTTAAATTTTTTTTCTTCTCAAAAATAAATTTTTAAATATTTATCTCAACTAATATAACAACCACTAAAATTTTGTTTGAAACTCTTTAAATCAATCCTGAATTTGTGATATTAATTTAGAAACCTATATTGAGAATCATTACGCCATTAGTTGTTAAATTAAATATCGATTTGCGACCGTCTTCATGTCATCCAAAGTTGATTATTCTTCTCACTTTTTTTATTTACCTTCCACAATTCATTACATGTGTTACAGTGTACATGTATGCCGTGAAGCATTATTTCCACAGTATTGTTTTGTGGATGTGAAAATTGTAAATATAGAAGATATTTTATAACCGTAAGTGTTAGTGGGTTAAATGTAACGGTGAGAGGGATTGAAGAGAAAAGGAAAAGGAATGGTGAGAGCGCGTGATTAGGGTGATAGAAACTCCTCTTTTAGTTTGGAAGTGTCATTTCAATAAACATAGAAAGTACAAGAAGCTCATGAGTCATGACATATATGCTTATGTGCCCATTAACTCCATTCTCCCATGATTCCTACCCAAAACTTCTGGCCCCCTCTATTTCTATCTCTTTGATGAATAGATACCCCCACTAACCAACTATTGCAACTGCAACCAATCATGTGTATGACAACATACACTATCACACCACCAAAATATTTTTTTTTTCTTTTCTTTTCCATCATAATTCTTCATAAATTCAACATGCTATATATAATATTATCGATATAGTTTTAGTTGTCACAGTTTCTGTTGTGGTCGGATTAACGATTATGCGATTTTTTGGATAGTTATTATGAATATTGTATTATAAAATGAATTCGTCCTTAAGCGTGTAATTATTTAATTTTCAGTTCTTTGTTTCAATATTAGTTTATTAGATGGAGTCTATTGTGCTACATCTTAAACATGATTCATTTGATTCATTTAAATATGTTTTATTATGCCACATCACTCTGAATCAATTCATTCATTTTTTACGATTTAACTTTTAAAAAATCATATTATATTTCATAACTTTAATTTATACATTAATATTTTATTTATATTTAATTTTAATTTTATTAAAGATTATATTGATTTGGATCTATTTGACACAAATAATTTTTGTTTGAAATAATAAGATGAAAAAATAAATAAAAAGGATCGTTAATAAAAATTTAAATAAAAGTCTGTAAAAAAAATTTATAAAGAAAAAGTATGAGTAACAAATTGTTCCTATTAATAAGCTAACAATCAATGATTAAAGAAGAAAAAAAAGGCTATCATCATATATTAACAAAAAAAATAGCTAACAGTTACAAAATTATTATTATTAATAAATTAAAAAGAAATTAACAGCTATTTTTTTGTTAAT
>JBBPBS010001080.1:1883505-1911809 GCA_037974835.1 Cicer judaicum | reverse complement strand
AATATTAATATTTTATAATAATTTAAAAAAAATTATATATATATATAATTTAATATATTTTAAAAACTAATAATATATATAAATGTAATTTAAATAATTGAATTTATAGAAAATAAATTTAAAAAATTTAAATAAAATTTGAGTTAAATTTAAAAAAATTTAATTTTACCAAAAAAAAAATCATTACATCAATCTATTACTGTTATAATCTAACAACTTTTGCATAGATTATTGACGCCTAATCCGTGTATAACTACATTTACGACATGTGTGTTAATTATACCAACATATACTACTATAAAAAATAATAAATAAATAAATAAATAGATAAAAACATAAATAATACTGTGAAGGTATCACTATCATTGCTACCTATGATAGCATCCTATGGCCTATCTAAATTATATGCATTGACAAGTATGATTGCAAATAAGATAACACATGTTCTAATTCCAAAAGCAACCAACTTGTTAATTTTTTATTTTGGATACATCCATCTATTTGTTTATGAATCAACTTGTGACGAGGATGTAATGTAATAATTGCATCTTAACCAATCTAGCTCTAGTGCATGCTTCATTTGGTAATAATGCTCTACTTCTCACCACTTCACATGGCACTTGTATACTCTCTTTTTTACAAGATTATTTTAACAAAAAATATTATCTTAAAATAAATATTATTATTAATTTTTAATATATTTATATTAATATTTAATAATTATTATATATGTAACTTATAAAATATTAGTGAAATTTATCATTAATTAAAATAAATAATGTAATAAAATAAATTTTCTATTTTTTAATTATTATATTTTTTAATACAAACTCGTTTATTTGCAAAACAGAAGAAGAAAACATGAGGCTAAGATAATTGCACCTATGTAGAGCTAACTAGACTATAATTAATCGCAGACTTTAAGACAAGGCATGTGAACATGGCAGCCGCATGATCCTTAGAACATCTGCCTAACGAACACCATTACTTTGAAGTCATTGTTGCTCTTGGCTCACTATTGCATTATTTCCTCTAATAACTGTTTCAGATTAGTTCTATTTTTAAAATAAATTTATGGTGTTTCTCTTTTCTTCTTACCATACATTATCTAACAATTTTGCTTGATAGAATCAAATTTGATTTTGGTTGTAACATGGTACCTTTCAAAATCGAGTTTAGCCAAGGTGAAATTAGTTATTCTCTCTCTCCATTTTTTTTAATCAATTTGGATTTGAAACGATAAATATTTGCTTTATTAAAAATATCAAGTTGGCTTTGTGTTTTATCTTTCATAAATTGTTGTTAATGTGCACCAAAAATAGAATTTGTGTTTTATCTTTCATAAATTGTTGTTAATGTACACCAAAAATAGAAGTAGGAATTGATTCAGGGGTTGAACATTGTTCCATATGCAACTCTACAACTCCTACTGCTTCTATAACAGTTTCAACTTTTTACTTGCAAGATATTTTGTATGGATATGCCGAAGGTGATCATGTGTGTCAAAGCTACAAAGTTTTTTATTTTTATTTTTATTTTTATTTTTAATTTTTTAGTTTCGAAAAAATTTTAAAATTAATTTATGCCAACGAAAATATTATTAGGAGTTGTTGACTAAGTCGCTCTATTTACAATATTGCGCGACGCTGCTCAAAATATGCAAAACAGACTATCAATCATGAAGTCCCAAGGATAAAACAGGTCAAATTTACAGTATCGAAGTTTGACTGTACTGTAAAAAACCGTTCTCAAATTACACTCTAAAAATGACAATCGAATGACTGTCACTCGTAATGTGGTACTAAAACCACTCGAAAGAAAGAGAAGAAGTGAGAAATAAATAAGGAGAAGCAGAAAGTGTCTCAAATGCGAAGAGTTTTTGGTGTGCTTTTCCAACTGAGGAGAACTCTCTATTTATATAGAAAATTTGCAATTGGATCAAAGAAATTTTTTTTGATCCATTAGGTTAGATACATTGAAACGTGTGCTCCAATATGATGAGCGAGTCCACCAAGAAACGAGAAAATAGTTAGGGTTTGACGAGAGAACTGATGCGCGAAATCAGAGGCAAAGAACAGACTGGATCAGATGTTGAATGTTGATCGGTGGAAGACAATTATGTAATTAATGTATTAATGAGAGATAAAAACACAATCATTTATTTAATATTAAACAAATAAATAATTTATTAATTTTAAAATATATACTAAAAAATAATACAACACTCAGCCCAAACTCAAGCTCGACTGAGCCGGACGGACGACGCCTGCGCGCACATGCGTGGTGGTCAATTTTGCATGCATTATTCCTCCTTCACAAACATTATCCCTCACATGTGGGATTTTTTTTTCTTTCAATTCACACATACACTAGCTCTTATTAATAGCATGATTATTTCCAACAATCTTCTATTAATATCATCATCATTTTTAACAATCTCCACTTAAATTTAAAAAGATACAACATCATCGGCTATACTAAAAATATAGCCATTGGTTGCTTTGGAGTCATCTGATATGGTGTTCCAATCAGCATCACTGTATCCTTCAAAGACGATACAAAATCTTTGATAATGTATTACGAGACTTGTGGTCCTTTTTAGATATCTCATGACTCTTGTCAATGTTCCATACTAGGTCTATTGGTAAACCTACACAGCAGTTCCACGACGTAGGCAATGTCGGATCGAGTCTAGTACATTCAGTGACATACATGAGACTACCAATGATGTTCGCATATTCAATTTGTCTAACACCTTCACCAGAGTTCTTGAAAAGTTTCACACTTCGATCATATGATGTGTAGGCAGATTTGCAGTCGAAGTATTTATATTTCTTTAGGATCTTTTCAACATAGTGAGACTGATCCAAACAAATTCCCTTTATGACCTAGTAATCTAGATTCCTAGGATTACACTTGCTTCTTTAAGGTCTTTCATATCAAAGTTGTCACTTTCATTCACTTTAAACTCATTGGATATACAATATCAAAATTTTCATGTCATTGCTTACGAACTGGTTTAAGACCATACAAATATTTATCTAACTTACAGATCTTGTCTTCTTGTCCAGAATTACAAAATCTTCACGTTGTTCCATATGAATTTCTTCTTCCAAGTCACCATTTAAAAAGAGCGTTTTAACATCCATTTGGTGTATCACCAGGTTATGAATACCTGTTAGTGATATGAATATCCTAATGGAGGTTATTCTAGTGACTAGTGAAAAAGTGTCGAAGAAATCTTTATTTTCTCTTTGTCTAAAACGTTTTGTTGCATGGTGTGCTTTGTATTTATCAATAGTTCCAATGGGTTTTAGTTTCTTTTTAAAAATCTATTTACAACATATTGATTTGCAACCAATAAGCAAGCCTACTAAATGACATGTCCTATTAGACTCTAGAGTATCCATTTCATCATTTATGACTTCCTTTTATAAATCTGCATCCAATGAAGACAAAATTTCTTTAAGATTTGCAGGATCATCTTATAAAATATAGGCCGTATAATCAGACCTATAATCTTTAGCAACTTTTACTCTCTTACTTCTTCGAGTTTCTGTTTCGCCTTGTTTTGTTGCTTTCTTTGTCACATGAACGTGACTTGGTTCACAGTCCCAATATTTCTCGATTTGAAAGGGAATTTATTTTCATAGAAGTCAACATCATTTGACTCTATGATCACTTTTGCATTTAGGTCATAAACCTTATACACTTTATTCTTTATTGCATACCTAATGAATATACATTGTAGGCTCTACTAGCATGTTTAATTCGCTTGAGATCGGGGATTCTAACATAAGTCAGACAGTCCCATGATCGAAGGTAAGACAAGTTGGATTGTATTTTCTTAATTATCTCAGAAGATGTTTTGTTTTTAGATTTAAAAACTATATTCAAACAAATAGAAAATAATCAAAATAATTTCGCCCCACTAGTGAGATACAACACCAGAGTCAAGCATAATAGCATTAATTAATTCAATAAGAGTTCTATTCTTTCTTTAAGCTTTACCATTCATTTCAGGTGAATATGGTGTAGTAGTTTTATGTATAATTCCTTGCATTTTATAAAAGTCATTAAATAAACTAGAATCATACTATGTTCCTGTATCACTACGAAACCTCTTAATCTTTTTACTAAATTGATTTTCAATTTCAATTACAAAGATCTTAAACATGTCTAGTACTTCACTTTTATTTTTCATTAGATATATAAAAGTATAGTTAGAGCGATCATCAATAAATGTGATAACTAACGATTTTCCATTTGTGTTTAATGTCCCATCAAGTTCACATATATCACATTGTATTAAGTTTAAAGGTTTAGATTTTCTAACTACTGATTTATGTGAACTCGTAGTTATTTTAGTTTGACTGCGAAAATCACAATTTTCAAAATCCTTTAAAGATAACTTTGGAACTAAGTCTAAGTTACTTAAGTTTGAAATCACACGTTTGTTCATATGACACAATTTAACATGTCAAATATTAAAATCACACAACATGTAAGCAAAAGGAAACAATTTATTGATTTCAACATTCAATTTAAACATGCCATTAGTGGCGTACCATTTCTCCACAAAAATATCATTTTAGGAAATGTTGTACAAATTTGTTCTTATAGACAGAGTAAACATTGCCTTATTGAGAAGAAACCCAGAAACCAAATTCTTCCTTATTTTCTGGAGTGTGCATGACATCCTTCATAATTAAGGTCTTTCTATATATGAATATTAGTTCCACATCTCCAATTCCAGCAACATTAGTGGTGTAGGAATCTCCCAACAACACTTTCTTATCTTCAGCAATAGTATATGTTTTAAACGTAACACGATTATAACAGACATGGTGTGAGGCACAATGTTTATCCACCACCAATCTGATCCACCAATAAGGTTGATTTCGGTTATCATAGCAATGAATTGCTCTTCCGTCAAGTTAACTTGTTGAGCAGGGTTTGGCTTGCTTCTACATTTGTGTGCCATATGATCTTCTTTTACACAATTGAAGTAGAGAAAAGGGGAATTTCTAGGAGGTGGATACTTTTATAATTGGGACCTTTGGAGGATTCTCATTCTTTATGTTGTTCATTATAGCGCGTTTCTAACTCTTAGTTATTTTTCGTTTGGCTTCAGAACCGCTCAGATGAATTTCTTCTTTTTGTTATTAGCAACAAGCATAACTTCATCTTTATGGTCTTTGCTTATGAGATTATTCCTAAATTCTGAGGTGGGTTATCAGACTTTTAAGATAAAATTCTTTTGTTTTATGCATAAGAGGATTTTTAAAATAATACCAAGCAGGGGGCAGTTTGTCAATAATAACAGCAGTTTGAAACTGTTCATCGAGGGACATACCTTCAGAGATGGTCTCGTGAGCAATTTGTTGGATTTCATGAGACTAAGCTTCCATTTATATGTCATATGTCATCTGATATTTGAGGTAGCAACTAACAACATACTTTTGGGCTCCAACTTCCTCAGTATCATATTTCTTCTTAAGAGCATCTCAAACCTGTTTAGTTGTATTGTTGTTAGAACTGTAGTAATCATACACATCATCAACAAGTCCATTATGAATATATTTCTTAATAAGTAATCATTATCTTCTCATTGGGTTAATTTGACAACTTTCTTATCCTTTTCTGCTTCTTTACCTATTTATGGAACAACAAGAATGTTATCGTTCAGAACATTAGCAACCTTTTTTGTGGTTAAAAAAATAACAATTTTGTTTTTATCATTTAAAGTGGCATCCGTCAAACTGAAACGGTTGGTTGTAGTCAAAAGCATAAGAACTTGTCTCGGTAATTTTGTAGTTCTTGAATTACACCATCAATATTGTAGTCGAATGACTACCACTTGTAATATGGTACTAAGACAACTCGAAAGAAATATAGAAAATAAGAAAGAAAGGGGGAGAAACAAAGAAAAGCCTTAGATGTGGGGAGCTTTTGGTGTGCTTTTCTAACTAAGGAGAACCCTCTATTTATAGAGGAAATCTGCAACTGGATCAAAGAAAAAGTGTGATCAATAATTAGGTCAGATACACTGAAACATGCGCTCCAATCTTGACCACATAAATATGAGCTCTAATTTCATGAGCGAGTCCACCAAGAAACGAGAAAATAGCCAAGGTTTGACTAGAGAACTAATGCGTGAAATCGAGAGCAAGGAAGTGACCGAATTAGATTTTGAATGTTGACTCGATGAAAGGAAATTATGTAATTAACATATCAATGAGAGATAAAAATGCAAGCATTTGTTTAATGTTAATTAAAGACATAATTTATTAATTTTTCATACACTAAAAAATAATACACCACTTAGCCTAAGCCCGGTAGAGTCGAGTCAACTGGTCAGCAGCAACGTCGTGTGCGTGTGTGGTGGTCAACTTTGCCTGCATTATTCCTCCTTCACAAAATTGGGGTATCCCTTGGGGCACACCCCAAGTTCCAAATCTCCACATTATAAATACTACTAGTGTGTGTTATACCTCATATGTGAGACTTTTTTTTTCTTTCAATTCACACCATCACTAGCTCTTATTAATAGTATCATTTGTTCCAACAAACTTCTATTAATACCATCATCATTTCCAACAATCTCCCACTTGAATTTAAAAAGAAGGTTTTTAACATAGCGTCAAATGCTTCCATAAGATCGTGCATAAACAAAAGTGTCTCCGGGTTTGAACCTTTGCATAACATGTAAGATTCAGAATCAACAAGAGTGACTCATAGTCTTGAACTCTATCTCTGACATCAAACTCACACACAACCTTTTTCATTGCGTGTATTATCAAAAGTCCGTGCATTTATGGTCCTACATGTGTATCCTAGTATTATGAATGCTTTAGGAATTCTACCTCAAAATTCCATAGGAATTGGCCCCACTTCCACATTCACATTGGTGAATCTATCAAGAGTACTCTTATAGCTAGATACTCCACTCCACATATAATATAGATCTCATTAAGAGTTTCTATTATCTCATCCTTTCATCGCTTCAGGAATCATGCTTTTCTCATATATATAATATAGCATGTTCATCTCATATCAATATGACTTCTTATTATCCATTGAACCTAATTCTTGGGATCTCCAATCTTTAAGATTGGGTTACCATCATGAGTGACACATAGATCTATAGGCAATAGTCCAATCCTTTTGGATGTATTTAAGACTTTCTCTATAACTAATCTTTTTGTCAAATGATCTGCTAAATTTTCATCACTGCGTACATGATCCACTATAACAGCTCCTTTAGAAAGTAATTCTCTAATTTTGTTGTGCTTACGACGTATTTGTCGTCTCTTACTGTTGTAATAACGATTCCCAATCTTTGCAATAGTCGTTATACTATTGTAGTGGATCAACACAACTGTCAAATATTTTTCCCATAAAGAGATCTCAACTAACAAACATCTTAATCAACTCGCTTCTTCACTAACAGTAGCTAGTGCTATCATTTCAGACTTCATAGTGGACTGAGTCAGTATCGTCTATTTCTTCGATTTCTAATATACAACACCAACAACTATACTAAAATTATAGCTACTGATTGATTTAGAGTTATCTAATAAAAAGTTTCAATCAAAATCATTGTAAGATAAGTTGTACTCATGGTAAAATTTCTTTTTAAAAAATACTGTGAAAGTTTTTGAGATTTTATATTTTGAATTTATATTTCTAATCTTAGTTGTATACATCTAATTTATAATTAATTATTATTTATTAGATATGTTGTAAATAAAAAAAAAAAATACAAACAACCCCCTTTGTGAAAAAAGAAAAATAAAGTGATAAACAGCGGTGGCAGAGTGGGAGGCAAAAACCGAAATGCAATGCTACAGCATCAGCAGCAACATTCAATTTGCTATTGTTTTCTATCCTCAAACACATAGAAGAGGGTGTTTTCAGCCAACAAGAGTTTCGGTCACTCCATCACCACCACAACAAATTGAACAACGAACCTCTCACGACACGACACGTGGCGATAATTCGAAACTGATAACCAGTACTTCAAACCCATTTGTGAAACACTGCCTCAAACTCCGCAACAGTTCTTCTTATCGTCGCTCTCATGCCTCTGTTCTTCTTGTCGGCTCTACACCTATTAGGTCTCCTCCATTCTTCTGCTCTCCTCATCTCTTCTAATTTTCTTTTAATCGGTTTAGTATTATTATTTGTTATTGTGATGTTTTTACTGCTGAGAATCAATTTTGTTGACAGAATAGGCAAATTGGTTCTTGAAATTTTGAGCGTAGGTCAAAATAGTCATTCAATTTTATAAATTGACAAATACATTGATGAAACTTTAATGTATCCGTCAAAATGATTCCTGTGTTAACTTCTAACCTTAGAAGTTATAATGATGTGGCATGTTAAATGAAAATCTGGACTTCTATGTGGATCTTTGATCAATGTCACCTTGTTTTGACTGGCGCTCGTAAAATTCATAAATTGAGGGACTAGTTTGACCAGTGCTCACAATTTCAATAAAGAATGTTGTTTTGGCATTATTGCTTGTTAGTTTGATGATGGCCTTGAAGTTCATGCATAAGTGTGCAAGTTTGTTTGCAGCTATGCTGTTTGAAAGAATGAGCTCTATTTTTTTCTCTCTATATCTTCTACTTTTGTTCCTTTCTTCCTGTGACAAGAATTAATCCTTGTTGTTTAATGCTTGCAGTTTACTAGCTGTTTAAAAAAGTAATGGATTGTTTGGAATTTTTTTATTTTTTTTGATAGACAAATGTTAATAATCAGGGTTTGAATTCCTTTGAGTGTCCTAGCTCAATCACTTAAACTATGCCTTGGGGACCCGGGTTTGGAAATGTAACTAAGAATGATTGAACACTCTGCCTTGGGGAGGGTTTGGAGTTGTAACTAAGAATGATTAAACACTCGTTTTACTCTCTACATGTCTATGATGGTTTCATTATAGTCCCTAAATGTAATGAAATTCAAAAACATCCCTAAATGTGTATTCTGTTAGTAATTTTATGGACCAAACTAACAAATGGAAGACATATTCGAGGACCAAATTAGCAACAAAAAAACACATTTGTAGACCAAATTAACTAGTGAATGATAGGTTTAGGGATGTTTTTTAATTTTGATACATCCAAGAATTATATTGACAGCTCCAGGCAAATTCAAGGACGCAAGTGACTATTTACTCAACTAAGAATTGTTTGCTGTTCTTATTCTGATCTTGTGTCCTTATCTACATATCTGGATCCCTTTTTCACATCAATGTGCACAAAATTACAATTTTCAATGGCATAATGACGTAATTCATCTCTTTTACTTAGTTAGCAATTAGCATAGACTTAACTATTTTTTATATCACTCTTTATTCCTCTGACTGTAACTGTACAAATGACATGTGCATCTAAAACTATTAATAAAAATACATCGATGATTGACATAAGTTTGTTATATGCAGAGAAATCTACAGGTTTCAAGAGTCGTCACAAGATAAAAATGTTACAATGGATTGTTTAATTCTTCCTGATAAAGCTGAAATTCCTAATGGGTTGGATGGATCCACTGATTCTATTGTGCGTGTGAGCTCCATAGTGATGAGAAAGCTTTCAGGTCTGCAGTCGACTGATTCAATTGATGCAATCGCTCTTCTGAAATTACCTGCCAGTTTTTTAAACATAGATGACGATCAAAAGCACTGCCGGAAGTGGTTTTCTTCTGCACATCGGATTTTAGTCCTTGATGGGATTCAGGTGACTCTTAATTGTCTCTTCTAGATTTAACCCTTTTGTTTTTGGATATTTTGCCATGTGATACTGTCGATGTTAATTTCTCAAATGAAAGGAAGCACTCCATTCCTTATTTGGCATTTGTTTGGTCAATACTGATTCTTTTTCAATGAAGTCATCTTGTGAGGTTCATTAGAGTGTACACCCCTATTTACTTTCTAAAGTTATTATTATTGTAAACCCTGTATGATTATGATTAATCGTTATTCTCTTATAAAAATAAATTTTAAGGACCTAGTTATGTTAGCCAGCTTGTGAAATTTTTAATCAAACACGACAGGATTTTCACTTTTGTTTTAAAATCTATATTCTCTTACCACATAAAAATGATTTAGGAAATATATGTTTATGAAGCAGAATGTTCATGGATTTTGTTGGAGAACTAATTATTTGGTCATATGAATTTCTATGTCAATATTGCAAAAGGCCAAAACCAAAATAATATTATGAGTTTCAGAGGATTCATGTGTCGTTGCTGATTTATTAAGAATTGTTCACTGCAGGATCCTGGTAACCTCGGTACATTGCTCAGATCAGCTGTGGCCTTCAGATGGGTAAGCTATTATCCTCCATTTCTATGTGTTTTCTAGATTCTGATCATTTTGTTATGAATGCAATCTTTTTTTCCCTATGGTTATGTATGATCGACTTCACTGTATTTGAACACATCTTCACATCTAAGAGTAGCCGAAATGCCAAATCTATATGTTCTCACCGATCGTTCTTATTTGTAGAATATTGACCAGCTTTAACTGGTTGTTGATGTTTTCTTTGTGGTTTCCCTTTTCAAAAAACCCTGTAGAAGGTTAATCTTATCCGCCATCCTTTTATATAGGTGTATGTATTTATGATTATGATCTCTATTTGCATTAACAGTCAAACGGAACAAATTTACAACCTCATTTTCTTCCTCAACGAGAACTTCCTATTTAAAAATTGATTAGTATAATACACTGTGTATTGCTCTGTTCCCTTTGGTCTGACAACTGTATGCTCGTTAGATCTAGTGAGAGAAAATTTATCTCTTCAGATCAAGTGGTTTCTACTTACCACAGCTGCTGCACCATGCAGCTGCTGTAGGTGATTCACACACTTTCTTACTTCTGTGTACTCAATTCAAGGAAGAGGAGCACATCAAGAAAGCTATTCTTTTTCGTTCTGTAATTGCTATTTTCTGAACCAGTACCTGTCGTATTCTTGTGTATATTGAAATGATTTGGTTTATTTCTATTTTCTGCCACAAAAAAGTCCTAGACCTTGTCTATTGGTATCGAAGGAAGAAGATACTGATTACTATGTGAGCCACTAGAGTCTAGATGGTACTGATGCCCATAAAGTGTAGGAAGATGAGAGAAATAGAGTAAGACTTAAGAGACAAGGTCTTAGCGAATTTAGTTGAATAATGTCTGAGTTTACTCAAGATGCTTCTGAATAGGGCAATTCGGCAATTGTGTTATATACACAAAGAATCTCTGACTGTATTACAGTTAAAGATAAACTAACTAAACTTATAAGGGGAGTTGCATGCTACAGGTAACATTCTAGAAGAGTGCTGTTTGCAGAGAGAAATAATACTGACAGAATTCAGAAGAACATGTCAAAGGCTGTAATAAAAGTCACTCTTTAGCTCATTTATGAACTTTTAGATATGATCTGAACTGAGATGCAATAATGTTTTTTTTCGGATACAATAATGGTATATTGAAACCTTTTCAAAATATTCTAAAAACTATATACCCTTGTAATTTCTATTTCAATTGTTATTAAAGCATGAAGTAATTAATGGCTATTATTAACAGGATGGAGTTTTTCTGCTTCCTGGATGCTGTGATCCATTCAACGAGAAAGCTCTACGAGCTAGCCGAGGTGCCTCCTTTCAGCTACCTATAGTTTCTGGAACATGGAATCATCTGACGTCTCTCAAAGAAGAATTCCAAATGAAGTTGCTTGCCGGGCATCCCGACAATGAAGGGTTGATCAAACCTGTTTGTTTACTTTCTCCAAGCTTCTGTGAATCCATATCAGATGCACCACTATGTTTGGTTTTAGGCAGTGAGGGAAGTGGCCTTTCAGAAAAATCTCTGCAAGCATGCGAGCTTGTGAGCATTCCAATGACAGGAGAATATGAATCACTCAATGTTTCAGTTGCAGGTGGAATTTTCTTGTATATGCTACAGCCAAAGAACAAATGACATCTTATTTTATAGAAGCTTAAATATATTTTGATTTATAATCCAAATTTTATGTCTTTTGTCCTTAAATTGATCATAGACTAAAACCACACTGTTGTTTAATATAGAAGCTATAAACTGATCATAGACTAAAACCACACTGTTGTTTAGTATAGAAGCTGTTAATTTCATTTGTTAACGATTAGATATGGGACTCTTGAAGTGAACAGTTCTCTGTAAATATATCTTCCCTAGTTAGTATTTACAATTGTTCTCTTTGGAAGCATTTCATCTTCCTATTGGAAAGTTCAAATTAAACATGTTTTAGTAAATGAAGTAAAAAAAACATTCAATACTTTTACATTTATATAGTTTCATTCATTAAGACTTTGTAAGCAACGAGGACATGTACTTATCTAGGGAATTACGTCTTTTAATTTAATCCAAGAGGAATTAATTTTGAACAAATACTTCTTTTAAGGTCACATTCCTTATAATCATTAGTCTCTTCTAATCTCTTAGTCGAAAAGGGCTAATTCTTCAGCAGAGAACTTCTTTAATAAATTTCCAAAATTTATTATGTATAGAAAAAAACTTACGTCTCAATAAATCAAATCTCTAAAATTAATTCATAATAACCTCTGATATTATAAAATAATTAAATGTTAAATATTTTATAATGTATGAAGTTTTAGTTAAAAGATGACATTTTAACATCAAGATTTAGTGCTGGTCCGTTGTTTTATAATTGTAAATTCAATAGTATCGAGTTCGAATCTTACAATTGATCACCAGATCAATTAACTTTTCATTTCTCACATAAAATTCATATGATTATCTCACATTAATTAGTAACATTTTTTTCTCGAAGTGTATTAAGTAATATGGTTATCTCAAAATTGTGGTACTTTATATTAAATTAGTAAATACCCATACGAAATTAATTAGTAATATTTACAAAAAAAAAAATTATACTTAGTAATTTTTTTTATATATGAAGTGTATTAAGAAACATGGTTATTTAAGTTATATCGTTTCATGTTGAACTTTATGCTACAATGTATGTTATTGAGATCGTCCTCTTTAAAAGTTGGTTTTGTTTTTAGATTGAATGTGACTCTTTGTTGGTTCTTCAATCTTTCACTAATACTAATATCGTATTTTGGAAATTGAAGACTAGATGGTTGAATTGTATATTTTTTACAAGACAAATGCACTTCCACGTTTCTCACATTTATAGCGTAAAGAGCATGTGTACCGACAAACTTGTTAATATTAGTTTTTATATTCGGTACAATTCACCACTTCATTATATTTGAAATGACTTTCATCGTAATTGGTATAATCTTCCACTTTCCACTTCCATTAATATTTATCATATGTGATTCCACTTCCATTAATATTTATCATATGATGTCTACATTGTTGCATTGTACTCCTTTTTCGGTTCACCTTGATTTTATCCATTTATATTTTTCAAATAATATTTTTAATGAGCGGTCCATACTTGTTTTCTTTAATTTTGATCTAATCTCTCAAAAAAAATTTATATTTTTTATTCAATATATTTTTTAGAATGTTGTAAATAATACACAGTAATTTTTAAGTGTGAATATAATTGGATGTGTATTCTCATATAATTCTCTTGCACTCTAATCCTTGTATTAAAACAATAAGTAATCTGGTTATGTCAAAATTGTGGTATTTTATATTTAAATGTGTGAGTGGTGCGTCACTTAACAAAATATCAAGCTAAGAAAAAATCAAGCTGATTTGTTGAATGGACGAAACCATGATCGACATAATTGACCAGCACAGTTGGGATGTAAGTAGCTTCTAAAGTAAATATTAATGACAACCATTCCAGAATAGCTAGCCACTATTGAATAAATTAAATAAACGAATCAAAGAATGAAATAAGTTGATTTTAATAAAGTTGAACATACTACTTAGAATTAAGTGAAACTATACTTTAAAGCATGCAGATCCATTAAACCAGTCAAATTAATTAGACGAAAAATGCCCTCAAAGTTATTGTTGAAAATACCAAAAACAGAAAAGTAAGGATACAACGAGTTTTAAGAGTCTAGGGAGAGGACTAAGTGCATGTTAATTTGATCATGTGGCGGTTAGAATTGATTTTAGCACAATTAATTTTGATTAAAAAGGAATTGAATAGAATTGATTTTAGCATAATTGATTTTGATTAAAAATAAATTTGAATGTAAATTAATTAGTTTATGTTTGGTTGTATTTATATAAAAGTGATTCTATCAAGATTAATTTTTTATGTATAACTACTAAAATAGATATGAATTGTATTTAAAAATATACATTTCACCTCTACTATAGATGATTATTTAAATTTAATATAACTGCATAAACTAAAAACTGTATAATTTAAATAATAGTGAAAAGTATGTCATATGATTTAGAAAGAAAAAAAAAATAATACACAATTTTTTACTGTAATTTTTTATATTTTGAAAAATAATGTATTTTATATTTTCTTTTGAGAAAATCATGTGATAATTTTTTAATTAATATACATATTTAAAGGTACCAAAGAATGACATATTTTTAAGATTTTAAGAATTATGAAATCAATTTTTTTAAAGAATTATAACACTGTCGGTACATTAATTTGATTAGAATATACACACTGTTTTGTTATTTCTATCTAAAAGAAAGGACACGTGTTAAAAAGATATTTTGTAAAAATGAAATTAAAAAAAAGTAACAAGGGTAATTCGGAAGGAGAAAATGATATAGCAGAATCGATTTTGGTACTGAAGAATTGATTTAATATAGCAGAATCGATTTATTATATATTTAATATTGTCATTTTTTTACTATTAAATTCTAACCATCTGATAATATCGATATCGTTAAGTCGATATTGTTAAATTTGATGTATTATTTGAGTCAAACTTAAAATTTCATAGTTTTATAAATTAATTATGGTAAAATTAACTATTTTTTATAAGATAAAAAAAATTATCATTCTTTTTATAAAAACCTAATAGACTAAATTATATCAGTGCTCCCTTAACTTAATTTCATGTAACGTTTTAGTCATTTATTTATTTATTTTTTCTTTTGAGTTGGTTCTTTATTTTAGTTTTAAGTGACAATTTGATATTTTAAGTTTTAAAATTTCAACAATGTTATCTTTTTTTATACAAAAATTCAAAAAAATCATCAAATTTTTCAACCAAAACCCATAAAATTGATAATCATCTTCAATCTAATGCAAATTTTATAAAATTCATAACTCAAATATTCAAATACACTCATATTTTCATCTCCAACAACATCAAATAAAGAATGAAAATATGAGTGTATTTGAATATTTGAGTTATGAATTTAGTAAAATTTGCATTAGATTAAAGATGATTATCAATTTTATGGGTTTTAGTTGAAAAATTTGATGATTTTTTTGAATTTTTATATAAAAAAAGATAACATTGTTGAAATTTTAAAACATAAAATATCAAATTGTTACTTAAAACTAAAATTAAAGACTAACTCGAAAAAAATAAAGATAAATGACTAAACGTTACCTGAAATTAAGTTAAGGAACCACAAATGTAATTTAGCCAAACTTAATATTATCATTCTCAAAATACCTTATATTAATGTTTTTATTAAACACATTAAAAAAATACCTTATATTAATGTTTTTATTAAACACATTAAAAAGTTATAATTTGGAAAGTGCAATAAATTTTTGTTACATAAAAATGAAATAAAATTGTTATTAAATTGTTTTAATTTATCATTTGGAAGTGGACAATTAGGTCAATCTATATTCATTCAATCCATTCACTTTATAAAATAATTATTAATAGATTAAATTCAATTAATTTATTTTATAATATGATGGATTACAATCCATTCATTTTTTTTCCTTTCTAAATTCAATGCATTAATCCAAATCCATTGACTAAAATATGAACAACTTATTAATCTATTTCAAAAAGCAATATTTTCCTTAAATAAAAGAAAAATGAATTATATATGCCTCTCTAATATAATTTTAAAAATCAGACCAATGGAAATAGTCAAACCATAAACAACCAAAGACTGATTTAGAAATTTTGATGACTCGTGGACGATCGTAATGCATAAGTAATAAATTTATAATTAATATTAATTATCACTAAACAAACAATTAAAGACTAAAAGAATTATGTTATATTACATCCAGAAAAATATAATAATTAAATTTCTACGAATTTAAATTTTTCAACAAATTATTACAAAATAAGTACGTTGGTGGGTCCCCCAGTAAGTTAAAGATGGATCCCTTCCTAGGAACAGCCACCCGCCGCCTTCTTTGTCGTCGATCAGCAGCCAACGTTACCCACCGACATTACGCTACCTGCGATTGTAGTCTCCACCATCGTTTGCTAATGTCATTATATAATTTGTTATTTAATAAATAATTTATATGTAATACTTTAAATAATATAAATCTAAATTATTTGTTCTACATGAACTTCTTTTATCTCTTTTGTCCAATGGGTGATGGATGAACTGAGTTTTTATTCTTGAGTTTTTACAGGATTGTTAATGTATTAATAGATTACCATTAAATTTAAATTTATCCTATTCATCTATGTTGTCAACCTATTATAATCGAGTCTAGAGGAGATAGTATTTAGCTTGGTCTGTAAACTCAAGTAGCAAAACTGTTGGTTTGTAAGAAAAGATTATAAATTTCTAATGATGTGCTTATCAAAAACACTTCGACTTCATGTAATTGTGTAAGGACCCTAAGACCATTTTATATGAAGCATGTAACATATAGGCAAAAATGCAGATATATAACATTTTAAGTTTAACTCAATTTTTTATTAATCTTTTAATTTAATTTTATTTTGATTTACTTTTTTAAATTGCATTTTATTTATACCATTATTATTTAATTTATCTTAATTTTAACAATAATTAATTTAATTGAAATTTTTTTATCATTTAAAATTTTATTAAATATTGTAATAATATGTTTCGTATATTAATCATTCAAAAAATATTTACCAAATATTATATTGTATATATTTATAAACTTAATCTTTAATAATTTAACCACTGATATAATTTTAACAACATAATCAACTTATTATGATATTTCAATGAAATTTTAAAATTTTACTATAAAAATTCAAGAAAAAATTTAATTTAAAAATTGCAAGTGTAATTTTATAATTCTTAAAGACGTATAAACGAATGTAATTTAAATTCATAAGATTTAAATAAAAATTGAGTTAAATTTAGAACACTGATTGCATATTTTTATATTTATTATATATATAATAGTACTTTTGGAAGAAAAAGATGTGACTACAGTGAGTTGAGGAGTATATCGTATATATGATGTGAAAACATCATAAAGTTTGGTAAGGACGGCAATAATTGGATGTTTATTTATAGTTGAAAATATTGGTTCAATTAGACTTCTTAAATAATTAACTTTAAAAGACAAGATGAAAGAAACATTACTTGTAGAATCTAAGCATAAACGCCGGCTCATTGATGCTCCTTGATGGAGACAAACTTGAAGTTCCCGTCACATATAGTACTATTTTTTGGCGGTACAAATTTGACAACCAATACTATAATTCTATACTTTCTCATCAATCCCTTATCATATTATATAACATATAAAACTATAAGACTTAATTGATTAAAAATGTATAAAATATTTAGACAGAAAAATGTAAATAGTCTAGGATAATAGAGTTTGTTTTCATATGGACTGACGAAAGAGTAAAAGATACGTGATGTCGTTTTACCTTTTAAAGATTATTTTTTAAAAGAGGATTCAATATGTCAAATAATTTTTATTTTTTTAATGAAATGTCAAATGGCTTTTGTTTAATTAATTTTAGAGTGGACAATTTATTTCTTTAAGAAAATTAGCCAAATACCGTGCAAATGCATTGATAGTACTGTGTTTGTTTGATTTAAGACAATTATTCCCTATTAATATAAAATTTGAAATTTACAAAGAAAAATAAATTATTTAGTTTTTAAAATTATTTTTGAAAATGGTAAATATAATTAATTAGTATGAGAATATGGTCTAATGCCATATATTATAATAATACTATTCTAATTTTATTTATGACAAATATTTATTTTGTATATAATTATACAATAAATTATAATTAATATATTATAATTTATTCAAATTTGTATCTACGAGATATTCAAGATATATATTATTAATAAAATACACATTTTTATTTAATTCGTAAAATATTATTTTTTAACTATTGTACCGTGAAAAGTATTTTTTTCAAAGTAAATTATAACAATATTTTTTCAAAATTTAATCTAAAAGATATTCAAAAGATATAATAGTAATTAATTAAATATATTTTTCCTGTATATAGTTTATACAAAAAATTAAAATTATTTAAATATAATTTTCTTCAAAATTTATCTGCTAATAGCTTCGTTTTTGAAGAACAGATTTGATGAAAGAGAGTATAAAAAATATTCCAACCCTAAATACATAAATAGTGGACTAATTAATTCCTTTGCAAATATATATGCCAAAGGATTATGTTAATAGTTCTTGTTAATAGCTAAATGATTTTTGAAATATAATTTTTTAATTAATTAATTAATGATAAATATTTGTATTATATATGATTTATACAGTACATAATAATTAGTGTATTATAAGTTTTTTTAATTTTTAAGTAGAACAAGTTCAAGAGACATGTTATGAATATTGGAGTTAATCATTTGAACAAGATGTAAATTGATAGTGCTATCTTTAAAAGATGGAAGATTTTGAATAAAATATATATTTTACTTTTTGGTCTTGGATTTTAAGGTTTACGATTTGATTCACTCGCATATATTTTCTCTTAATTAATTAATTAATTTGTGAGATATTATTTTTTAATTAATTAACCAATAAAAAATATTTGTATTGTATATAATTTATATAATAAATTATAATTATTTGTGAAAAACCATCATTTAACAAACATATTAGTGAATTTTTTTTTGTCACATGTATATTATTTTATGTAGCAATTTATAATTATTGTAATAAAATTCTCTTACAAATTTTATCTTGAAGATATATGTAAAAGACACATTATTAATAAAATACATATATTTTTTAATCTAATTGTTCAAGAAATATAATCTTTTAACAAATTTAATCATAAAAAATATTTATCTTTTGTATGATTTAAATAATAAATTATAATTATTTTATTATAATTGATTTGCAAAAGACCATCTGTTGACAAAATATTATTGAAAAATATTTATATCATATATAGTGTATATAGTAAATTATAATTAATATCGTATATTTTTTCTTCAAAGTTTTATATAGAAGATATTCAATAACTACACTACTAATAAAAATCATTTGTGTCATTTATAGTTTATATAGTAAATTTAAATATTTTATTTTAATTATTTTTAAATTATTCAAAAGATATTTAAAATACACTATTAATAAAATACATAATTATACTTTAACTAATTGATTCATAAAAGATAACGTCTTATCTAATCTATTAGTGATTAAATTTTGTTTCGTATATAATTTAATAGATTAAATTTTGTTTCGTATATAATTTATTCGAAAAATTATAATCAATGTATTTTGACGTTCTTCATTCATGTTAGTAGAAGCTGTACAATAAAATTTCGATATACCGATGGATACCTATCTATGGATGCTTTTTAGTTATAGTCAATAAAACCCTAGGTATAAGTGTCATTAACCTACCGACATTGTGATGAACCATGTGTATAGGAGCATATACCTACGTTTGCTCCGTACTGTCGCTATAACTTTTTTAAATATTTCTTTGAGAACCCCTACTTTCTCGCCTAAACATTTCTAAATTTTCCATTGCCTGCAAAATATTTTCCGCCAAATAGAAAACATTGTTTGTCCAAAAGGCCTAATTCAATTGACTAAATTGTATAGTGGCAAAAACTGAAATGTAGATATAGCAATTATAAATTATGGTTAAAATTTATACCAACGATATGAAACTACGAGTAAAATTAAAAAATTATTTTTCAATATACAAAAATATGTAACTACAACCTATATTGACAACATAAAATGTCTCCGATATAGATTTTTGAGCCTATATCTACGATTTTTGATCTTTTACCTACAACTATTTATTGTCATTATAAGTCATGTTTTTTGTAGTGTTATAGTTTATATAATTATGTCACACTAAGGTAATAAATAGTCTTTCTCCAAGTCACATCTAACTCAAAGTACAAACCTCACATTTTGGCATGAAATGCGTCTCACGCTCATACCTTTCAAGTGCAATATTTGATCCATATGATGTCAGAGTTTCAAAGAAGACGACCACATCTATCAATCTTACCATCCCCTTTGCATGTCATGTCACTATTGCGCTTAACCCAACTATTATGAGGTCGCTTCCAACCAACATAAACAATTTCTCATTGTTGAGGACTATTATGCAAGGGATCAAGTATACAATCAATTTTCTTTATCACTTATAAATTTCCAAATCACCAAGATAAGGTTATTAGGTTTTTGGAAATCACTACTAGAAAAACTGCTTTTAGCGTCAGATTAACGTCGGTGTCGGACCTAGGCTAAAACGGTCGAAGCTAATACATAGCGTCGGCCAAATGGCATCCGAAGCTAATACAAGTAAAAAAAACAAGGGTTTCTAACTTTCTCATAGTTAGTGCCCCTTTCTAGTTTTGCATTCTAGTACTTAATCATAAAAACAACACCACGATGAAAGCCATAAAACTTCAAATTTGATCATATACAAAACACCCTAAACCAAAAACAAACTGGAGAATGGTCAGAAAAGTTTCCATAAAATTTATGATTAAACTTGCTCATATGTTGCAAAAACCATATCATGTTGGTACCAATTAAATCAGCAAACTTGCCTCAAACACACAAATCTCATCATTAATTTCTCCTAAATTCCTAAACCTTCCCTCAAACACACAAATCTCATCATTAATTTCTCAAACAAATAGCTTCACACTACTTACACAAACAGGAATACAATGCTAACGCGCTAACATTTCTGATCAAATAATTAAAACTTAAAAACAAATCCACAACAACAATAGACGCAAAATTAAAAAAAAAAATTGAAATATAACACAGTATGAAAAGTGAGTGAAATTGAGTCAAAGAAGAGTAAAAGGAGAAAGAATCTAGGGTTCCCAATAACAGAACTTCTAATCAGAAATTCTAATCTTGGTTCTAAAAATCAGAACTTCTAAAAATCAGAAAGCATAACTAAAAATCTGAAACCATAAACAAATAACAGAAAACGTCAAACCAGAAATCCAATATTGGGGAAAATCGTGAACGGATACCTTGAGAGTGAGACAGCGACCACAGATGAAAACGCGGGTTCGAGAGGGGTTCGATGACGAGTCTGAGAGGGGGACGGTGACGAGTCTGAGAGGAGGACGGTGACGACTCTGATCATTCTAGAGGGGGACAACAACGATGAGAAACAGTGAGAGAAAGGTTTAAAACAAAAGAAGGGCACAATTTGATTTTACGATCTAAGGGCACAATCTGATTTTACAAATAATATTAAAAAAATTTAAAAATAAACTAGCGTCAGCCAATCCGACGCTACATATTAAAATAAAATAAAAAAACAAAATGAATAAACTAGCAATTTTCTAGTAGTGAAAACCATAAGAACCAATAAGTAGTCATTGAAGTTGTTTGACATCTTCTATTGCAAGCTCTAATCACTGGATTGTTGAAAACCTAGTCCCTGCAATTTGAAGAGATGAAATGAGTGACACATTTAGAGAGTACTAGTTTGAGCAATACCTGAGTGGCATGTACATAGTCATAAAACACATGGATCACTATTTCTTCCTTTTTCTCATAGCAAAGACAAATTGGACATATTTCAAGTCCTTACTATCTTATATGATAGTTGGTTAAGATACAACAATGAGAAACCAACCACATGAAAGTTTTGATGAGATGACGACCCTCCATTTCCACAAAGTCTTCACATTACCTTCAAAATGTAGAAAATATCTCGTTGCATGTTGTAGGAACTTTTGATTGTGAAATAATGGGTTTATGTGCCTCCCCAACCAAAAGTATTTGGACCATCATAGTTGATAGGAGTTGCAAGTGCTAGAACTTGATTCACAATGTTAACTAGAAAACTATAAACTAGGAAATTATTGTCATAGTCTCTATACGGTGTGAGAATATTTTCACAAAAAATGTAGTGTTGATATAAGCTTGGGTGGCTAAAGAAATTATTGTAGCACTATTTAAACACCATTTGTTCAATCAAAAGTTGATATGTCTATCACCCTCTATTTTCTACATCTCTTTACGTTGAAAATTGTCCCAAATACATGTTCACGTTTTTCAAAAAAGGAGTGTCATAAGGTTGAGAATATTTAGTTACAATGAGATCATTGTTTCTGTTGTATTTGGTGTAAAGAATCCTACATCAGATCTCACTCGACTTATTAATAAGATTTCATCTCATCTTTATGAAGAAAGTCTCATTCATGTGACGAGTCTTCTTGAACCCAAGCCCACAATCCATTTTAGGCAAACCAAAAATATCTTAACCTGCCAAATGAGCTTTACGGTCTTAATTAGTGTCTATATCAACAAAAAACCTTATTGAACTTTTTCCATGATGTCACAATAGGTCTTTGCAACCTTAGAATATTGTATTCGATAGTAAGGTACAAAGTTAAGGATGGATTTTGCAGTAATTATGCTTGAAAAGTTTATGCTCTCCTACTTCTAAGGTGTGAATAGGACAAGTCGATTCATAGAGGCATGTTGCCTAGTCTACACGAACCGATATTAGGCTATGTTTATTTTTAAATAGACAAAGCCAAAAAATTTTTTTATAAATTTCTTTTGTAATTATTAGATTGGTTCAAATACTATAATTGTTATTGATATTTTGATGATAACAAAACAAGAGAACAATTGATCGCTATCTAGTTTCTTTAACTGTGCATTTAATATAGAGCTTAATTAGAATCTATGTTATTAACTATAAACTATAATAATATAAGTCTTTGTGACTTAGTAATAATTATACATGTGTTATTCATTAGAATAAACATTGCGAGTATTATTAACTAAAGATTGATTAATTATAGTTGTTAATGGTAGAATAAGTTATAATTTAAAAAGAGTATATATGATCAAAGAAAATATGATTATGGTTTGAGCCATATACGAGTTTTACAAAAAATATTATCATCAACATCATCTAATGAGTCGTCATTTAGTGAAATTGATCAAACAAATGAAACATAAGATATATCAATATTCTGAGTCTAAAAACTAAGAGAAGCCGGTGAAAAAGATTATAGAAATGGAAGATGATCCAATACATATAATGCTTCTCGAAAAAATTATTTGGATCATATGGTACAATGATCATCTAGTGGAGCAATCAGCTTCCTCTAGTAGAACATTGCTATTACTTTAATTCCAAGTCTATGGAACAACACAAGTGATCAACCAAAGCAAGATGCCTGATCCTCTAGATAGTACAATGTACAAGATATAGTCTCTAAAGTAACATGCTGATGTGTACAAATTCAATTGACTATATGTACAATTGCAATAACTTTTCTTCATGGGTCACCGACTCGTTTCTCAACAACTATATCTTTGGCATTATATAAGTAATATAATTCAAATTGAATATCTTGACGATGATCATCATGATCATGTCAATGACAATGTCTATGAAAAGATTTATTAACAATATCTTATTTTTAATGATTAACACGAACCGAACTTTTATTTTTAAAGCAATTTTTTTAGTAAGGAAACTTCAATTCGGTTGGAAAACCTTCTTTTTTAATTATTACTGGAGATTATTATCTCCCGTGAGAGCTCCCTCCCGTTTAATCTAATACTTTAAAAGCAGAATATAGAGTTTTAATAATATAATAAAAAATTGAGAAAAAAAGGGAAATTGGAGTATTTTCAATAGTGAACATTGTAACTAGAAAAATCCATACCTTTTTTCACCTTTTTTTTACTTTAATTTTAGAAAAGACGATCAATTTAATTACCATTCAACTTACCACTATTTGATAGTTGAACTAAGAATTAAGGATTAAAATCATACCCCTTTTTACTAACATATGTGCATGATCACTTGATATTGTTATTGAAAAATTGTGGATAAACTATTCACAATCAATTTGAATCAACCACACGTAGTTTATTAATTTTTGAGTTAAATGTAATTTTGAGTATTTATTTTTTATCAAATAGTTGTTTTGGTTCTTTATTTTTTTTTAGGTTAAAGAGATATTGTTTTGAAAAAATATTATAATAGATACATTTCGATAATTGTTAGAAGAGATTATAACTAAGACTAAAATATGAAAATATAAGTGCTGGTGCAGAGCGGAGTGGGTACTATAGTACCCCGTACATGCACTAATACCCATTTAATTTTGCGGTTAATTATTTGTCCTCGTGTCCATATCCTACAGAGTTTTACTCTATCTATTATGGGGTTTTTTGCCGGTATCCATTGAGTCTGGGTCTAATTATCATCCCTACACAATGGTGCAACCACAAAGCATTCTACGAATTACGTCCCTCATTAATACCAAAGACTCTAATACCAAAGACTCTAATATTGAATCTTGAATTTTCTTTTTCTTTTAAAATTGTATCCTTTGTGTGAGGATAAAATATGGTTTGTAAAGGATAATAGTTTGAAACTAAAATGAGAGTTAGACCAAATAAAGAGAAGATAATATAGAAAATGAAAAATCCAAATTTATATAGGTTCACCCAAAATGAGTTACGTCTAGTCCTTACTAACTTGTGAGTTTTCAATGTGGCTCAAAAAGGCTTCTCCTCTAATGGGACTCTTTTTCACTATGTATTTTCTTAGCCTCAACAAACTTACATAAACAATTTCTCTTCTTGATTTATAACTATCAACAAATTTATATTAACTTGAGGATATACATGTTTTTAAGAGATTTGATAAGGTATGATTCTTCCACTATGATAAACTTTCTAAGAGGATGATTTCAAAGATATATTTAAGAACAATAGAAATTATTCTGATAGGATGAGTATGACCTTCATAACTTTTATCTTTCTCTTTTGTATGACATTTTGTTGTGTATGATGAATATGAGTTCATCTTAATTTATAGAGGTGATTGTGCTTCATATATAAAGAGAAGTACAAAGTATTCGTTGGAGTCTTGGATGATTACCCACGGTATTTATTTGGAATTACAAATATGTCATTCATTTGTTCTTGTTAGACAAAAGCTAGGAGGATGAGTGTTCTAGTCCATCTTCATATAGGAGGATTAAGCTTCCATGAATTCTTTTTCACTTTTTGCTTTCCCAACAACTTAAGGGTCTTGCCTTTTTAGTCAAGGAGATCACGTTTTATAGTTCGGTATTTTTGCTCATTTTTCCATGTACAAGGATGAATAGAAAACATAAGTTTATCATCTCTTCTGCTTTATTTATTATATCCTCCGACATAAATAACATAAATTCATCCTTTTTTTTCTTCAGAAAATAATTTGTTTTTTTGACATAAATTCACAATATCTTCTGTATTGTTTATCCTCTGTCATAGAAATTATAATTTCATCCTCTACTTGTTTATCCTCTAACTTAGGGGACATATTTAAAATGTGTAAAATACTTCATCTCATCAAGAAGGTGAGAAACTTGTTTTCTAAATTTAATACGCACAAGAACACATGTTAGATAACTCATATAATCATAATCTTTTAAACAATTTTATTATCATTAAAATATTATTTGAGAAATATTTTATCTCAACAATTATATAATATCAATAATTATTTTTTCACTTTATCAACTTTCTAATTTAGAGAAGCAAAATTCCTGAACTACATCTCACAAATACAAAAGTATAAAAGACAAAAAAAAAAATCAAATATAAATTTAAAATATTTAATACTGATGTGTGTTGTAACGAAGATCTGAAAACTATATATTTATAGTTTTCACATCTCTCTTCTTTTTCGATATTAAGCAGTATGACTTTTTTTTTTTCAAGATTCTTGGATTTAAACCAAAACACAACATTCTTTAATTATAATGTAGATTTAAACATAACTTTAAATTTAAATTTAGAATAAAAAATGTTTGTTAAGGACAAATTTTTACATAACAATATTAATTTAATGGAAACTAGTATTTGTTTGTTACTTTTGGAATTCGCCTTATATTATAGTATAGAAATATAGATATGATCGAATGAGTTTGATGCTTTGAAGAATTATCACAAAATATGTCCAAAGAAGAATGATAATGTGATTTTCATTAAAAAATTACTGTTTATATTTTCAATGAATTTTTTGAGTCACTGATAATATTTTCAATGATTAATCATCCTAGTTTACGACAAAAGAAAATTTTAAATATTTTCATAACAAATAGAGATTTATGATCGAAAGAGAGATGCTCCAGATTATTTAATTAAAAAGAAACATTATTTATAAATTAATTGTCATGAAACATTTATATAAAAAAAATAACAAATTTTTTCTTTTTAAAAAGTGACAATATCAAAATCTGTAAGAACTAACTGGAGTTCTCAATATTATTAGATTAAATATTATATTTTCAATTCGAATTTAAGATTTCACAATTGTTTATGAATTTATTTACTATATAGTTTCTATATATAAAAAAAAATGACAATACCAACAATATATTTTCATGCAAATGTACAAAAATAGAGATCTATTTCCAAAAAAAATGGATTCTTTGAATTAGATAAATATAGGAATTATTTTCTTTTAGTAAAGATAGGTGAAATTGTCACATAATGTTTAAACTTATGTTTGAATTTGTATTATGTATTACAATATAGTAAAATAGAACCCAAATTTTATTTGTGACTCACAAAAAATTATGATGTGGTATCTTCCAATGCACATTATCTTCTACTTTCATTCTATTTTGTTTCTTCAATATGCAATATAAATTTTTTTCACTTGTCCATGTATAATTATTCCATAAGTTATGCAATTTCACTTTAATTTATCACTCAATGACTCATCTAATTACTCGTTAAAACTTTCATTTCAATAACTCATACAAAAAGGAATAAATCATCTAATGTTTTCAAAGTATGACAATGCAAGTTCGACTACATACAGACATCAAGATCTATCTACTATTTTTCAACCACTCTCTTGCACATTCTGAATTTAAGCAATGATAACGATATTATGAAGTGCAATCAAACTACACCTATTTGTGTGACATATTCTCAATTTACATATACTTCAATAATATTGTTCATCTGTTGTGAATTATTGTTCAAAATCATACATTCTCAATTATTTTTCTCTATGATGTTGGATGTGTCTCTTATAATATTTTTATTTTATTTTTATAATTAAAAAAATACAAATCATAATCGAAAAAAAAAATAATATTAAATATTTAGAAATGAATAACTTCTAACTATTTCACTTGAAACTTTTTATGTCTTAAACATCCATAAACTTTTCTTTATCTATAACTTTTTGCAACTCTTTATTGAAATAGTCAAACTTTTCTTTTCATTTCACATTCTAATTGTTTAGACGAAACAATAGTCAAAGTAATTGAAATTTTTCTTCATCTAAAATACCATAACTATAAAATTTAATTACATTATGTATTGAATTTTTCATTTTTCTTGACAATTTTGTATAACTAACATTTTTATTATGTAAAAAATATTATTATTATTATTATTTAAGGTTTTTGAACCTTAAAAAAATTTCTATTTAGCTTTGTAGTGTTATTTCCATATATATTACCTATATTTGCACACGTAAATAATTGTTTCAATATTTTGAATGTTATTATGAACATTACTATTAACAAACTTTCATGAACAAATGTTATAATACTGTAAGACATTAAATATGTTTAGTGCATGTTTAATTGATGTTGAGATTGACATCATTACGATGAACATACTAAATTAAAATGTCAAAAAGTAAATAAATTTATAAATATAATGTTTTAAAATTATTATAAATTATATAAAATGAAGAATATATTATAGTTAAATATACACTTTTAACAATAAAGTAATGCATAATTATTTAACAAATATATTATTATAAGGTAAAACCAAAAAATTTGAATAAATCAATTTCCACATTTAAAAAATATTAAAGACAAGAATTGCATCTCTAAAGTTGTAAAATCTTATGAATAGATTCATATTTTAATATACTTTACATGAATTATATTAGCTAATAATATTTTACTTTTTCCTTTGTATTAAAACAAATATAGCTTATAT
>JBBPBS010001080.1:1846381-1869044 GCA_037974835.1 Cicer judaicum | reverse complement strand
CCCCCCCATTTTGCTATTCACACCCCCAAAATTTAAAAAAAAATTAAAATGCCCAAAATGTCATTTCCTTTATTTCATCTTCTTCATAACATTACTTCTTCATAACTCATCTTCTTCCTCTTCATTCTACATTCTATATTTTCATTGTTGGTCATCTTCTTTATTTTCATCATCAATCATTTTCATCAATCAAACACCTTCTTCAATTATCAATCATCAACCAATTTCATCAACTTATTATCAATTATGTGGATCAAGTAATTATCATTCTTTGTTTTTGTTGTGTTATGTTGTTTTGTTTGATGTATTTAAGAATGCAATGCCTGAAAATTGAAGGAAAGTAGTTTCCATTTGTGATGAAAAAGACAACCTCCGTTGCCCTAAACCCAGATACGTGAACTCAGTTCCCGTACGCAAACTTAGTTTTCAAAAACATACGTGAACTGAGTTCACGTACGTAGAAATTTTTTCAAAATCCAAACCTTACACAATCTAAGTTCAAGTAGGTTTACGTGAATTGAAATTACGTACCTTTACGTGACTTCAGTTCACGTACATGCCTTATTACGCAATTTCAGTTCACGTACTTGAACCAGTTCACGTAAACCTACGTGAATTCAGATTGCGTACAATATGTGGATTCGTGTTTCAAACTCCATTGATTACGCAATTTGAGTTCACGTAGGTTTACGTGAATTAAGATTGCGTAGAGTATGAGATTTTTTATTTTTTAAAACATACGTGAACTAAGTTCACGTAACACCAAAACATACGTGAACTGAGTTCACGTAAAATCCTCAGATTTACAAAAAAAAAATACGAACCAAAAGACAGAGCAATAAACATACATTTTTATGTAGTTTTAACCACAATGTGATGATCAAACTGATGTATTGTAGATTATGAGTGAGTGATGCAACTTTTTAATGATTTTGAGTATGGGTGAGTGAGGTATGATGATTTTTGTATGTGAGTTATGAGATGTGATGAAATTTGTTAAATGTGAGTTATGAGATAGTAAATGTGTAATATTGATGATTGGGGCATTTTAATTTTTTTTAAATTTTGAGGGGTGTAAATAGCAAAATGGGGGGTGTTGGTAGCAATATTGCAAACACATTTCTTTAAAAGAAATCAACGCATCTGACATTTTCTACTCAAGAACTATGTAGCTTTGATTTTTCAATTACATCAGGAGATATGTAGGAACAAGATCGATCACACTTTTGTAAAACACAATAACAAAAATATTTTTTTCTATTTATTTTTAGCCAACTTTTATTTCAAAATTATCTTCATAAAAACACAATTTATATCAATATTTAATAATAAGGAGAAATCAATATATTAAATAAACATAAATTGCACACTATTAATTATAGGTAACCATTTTTAACAGATGTAGTAGCGTGCTAATACCTTCTTTCCTACGCATAATCGACTTTCGAACTTAAAGTTCGGTTTCAAAGACCATTTTTCTGTTATTAAGGTTTCCCAAAGTTGTCCCTATTTTAAAATAAACTTTGGTGACGACTTATTTAATTCGAGGGACACTCAATTTTAGGCCACGACAAATGTTACAATAAGTACCAAAAGTATCATATATTTCATAGATTTATGCAAATATAATATAAAATAGGCAAAATATTTTTAATCCCAGAACTTAATTTCAAATAATAATATTTTTTTTTTCTCTCGATTTGATCCGTTATTTAATTTTAAGTAATAATTTAATCAAAGACAAAATATCTATAATCAAATACTTGTGTGTGAAAATATGTGAGAGATATGTGGAATTATGGGTTTGAGATTCGGGTGAAATGTGAAAGTGAAAAAAGTAAAATTTGTCGATAATTAATTAACATCAGCTCCCCTTGACAAATCCCAGGTGAAGGTGTGAATTCCCCAAGAGCTTCCCTTTTCCATAACGTCCTCATCTTGGGCGTGGAGATACAATGCTACGTACAAGATCCATAAACTTGTAGGTTTATCAATGTCATCCAACATATATGTGACAAAGTTCCAATCCAAATGGTCACGAGCTCTCAAGATCAAAATTGATAACCATTCAACCAGTAGCCCCACGTTTGGATATCATAGAATGAAGGACTTCATCAGTCACAATAATATTATTCTGACTTTGACAATTAAACATAAAACTGCTTTAACATGAGCTGACCAAAGAATCAATAACTCTCCAAAGTCTGAGCCAAATTCTTTACGATGGTTTTGTAAGAAACATTACTTAAATTTATAGACCACAAATGCTTATAGCGCAAACATTCTCCACTTTAGACCGAGAATACTTTAACCCACGTCGGCACAAAGAATACTATCATATTTAAATAAAATCTATTAATATTTATAACACAAAGTAAAATAGATAACAAGACTAAATATTAACGAACATTCATTTGATTGATTTAGAGTATCTCTAACGGTGAATTCAATATAGGTTCATTAAATGGAATTCACTGTGTCACGTCATCTTGAAACTCATTCCTTTTGTACTTCAACGGTGAACTCAACATGATTCATTTAAATAGGTTCTACTATGCCATAATTTTATTATTATTAATTTGTGAAAACATCGTTCTTTCGTGTTACCGTGCTGACAACTTGAGACAACTCTAATAATAAACTCACAAAAAACTGAAAGTTAAATAATTACACGCTGACGGACGAACTCATTTGGGTACTATTTAGAAACTCCGAAAGAAGAAAATTTACTTTGCATTCCAAAAATATTCCTCTCAATTGAAATTAGTTGAAGATATAAGTTGGTACCCAGGTACTTCATACTGATGATATAAGTTAATAACATAATTAAAAAAATAAATTTAATTTTCTACACTGTGAATACATAAATTAAAAAATGATGAAGTTAATAACACAATTATATGTATACCTTTAAAAATAATAGTTTAGAAATTTAATTTTGAAAAGAAAAAAAATTTATTTTTGGTTCTTTTTTTCTTTTTAATGACTTGAAGAACAAATCTTAAAATTTGAGTATTTATTTGATATTGATGCTATTGTTGTTGTTTAAGATGAAGACATGAATTTATTTAGAAATTGAAATTCTAAAAAATAAGAGAAATTGCATTTATTTCATAAGAACAGCTTAAATGACATTAACACCCCTTTTAATTTTAAAAAAACACACATCTCCCTTATACTCACTAAAAAAACATCTATCAAATATCTTTTTGTCACACTTACATTTATTCATGTCATTTACTACATCACATAATTAGAATTTTTGCTTTAACGTGTAAAAATACGACTATACATATAATATTTCAATTTTGAAAGGTATCTTCTTAATAGCACAATTTTTGATAAATAGAAAATAAAGTTTAAAGAGTGACAAAAATAAATGTTATGTAGAATTTTGTAGTGAACATAGGAGAAGTGGTTGTTTTTAAAAATTAGATGAAGAGTTAGTGTCATTTAAAATTACTTCAACGAAAGTAAATACAATTTTATATTAAAAAATATTATTCTATTAACATTTTAAAACATAAAAAATTAAAATACAAAATAATATAAAAATCTAAAATCTCACTTGAATAATGACTTAAATAAATAATTATATATTTATTTAAAAACTCAACAATGCTATTTAGTTAGACAACAATGACTTAAATAAACATAAAAATATAAAAAGTTAGTTTTTCATTGAGTAATCAATCTTTTACTTCTTATTTTATAGAGATAATAGAGGGAGAAGGTGAAAATAACAAATAATTCGATATTTTTGCTCTGGCATTAATAATGGTTTCCCTTCTAATTTTATCATTACCTTTATAAACCTCTATCGAATGTTTCAAATTCAGTTTCTTTTTAAAAAAGCAAAATTGAACACAAACAAGAGTGTAGTACCCGCCGACTTCTTCAGACCGCCGGAGGCATCTTCAAAGTCACTCAAATTCGTTAAAATCTTCCACTCAGCATTTCAATCACCAACTCTTAAATGGGTGGTACTTCAAAATTCTTACCCCTTTTATATTTTACACCCTAATTCTGTATCTCTATACATCGTTTTTCTTACGTTTTGTGTTTTTTCTTTTGCAGGAACACAATTGGAGAGAGAAGAGAAGGTTTCTTTGGAGCTTAGTGAAGAAATTCTTCAGAGTATGGAAGTCGGAATGTCCTTTAAAGACTACGTAAGCAATTTCTATTATTCTGTTTTTATTATTATTTAATTTAACCAAAAACAGAACATTAGGGTTTTCTGATTGGGTGCACTTTTTTACAGAACGGTAGAATTAGTTCGTTGGATTTTCATAAGACATCAACTTATCTTGTTACTGCTAGTGATGATGAATCCATTCGTCTATATGATGTTGCTGCTGGAACGTAAGCCCCAATTTTATTTATTTATTTATTATTGCTAATGAAAAAAACTCACATTGAAACAACTCATTCAATTTATTGAAATTGCTGCATTCAACATTCTTATAATTATGCTGTTTTACTTTTTAAGACTTTTATCTCAGCAAAACTTATCATGTTTCTAATATTATTTACAAGATGGGATGAATTCTTATACCAGATTGGGTTTCTTAATATTTTATCCTGAAATTTATAACATGAATTCTTTGAAATCATTTTTTTTGCAGTATTGTATGTTACTGTCTTGTGTTGTCTCATCCATATGGTTCTAGGAATTATTGAAATTTATAATGTTGTTATCCATATTGAAATCATTGTAAACGAATTTTTTTTTTGCACAAGTATAAATTAATGTCTTGTGTTGTGTCATCCATATGCTTCTAGGCATTTTTTTGAATTCTACTAATTGATGTATATTTATTTATTTATCAACATGAAATTTAGAGATTTCTTAACTGTTATCAGATGTTTGAAGACAATTAACAGCAAGAAGTATGGGGTTGACTTGGTCTGCTTCACATCTCATCCTACAACTGTCATTTATTCTTCGAAGAATGGTTGGGATGGTATGTTTTATACCTGTTTCCATTTTCATCTATCCTTGTGTACTTGGTAAATTTTTGTATATTCAATATAACTAATATGATCAATTGATTCAGAATCTTTGCGGCTTCTATCATTGCATGATAACAAGTACTTGAGATATTTCAAAGGTCACCATGACAGGTTAGTTATATACTTTCCAACCTAATATTGTAATTTATATGTTGTAGCATGGTTATCAGTATATTGAGATACACGTGATTCGTATCTCGATTCAATACTAAACTGACCTCAATCAATACGAATCTTTAATATGTATCTATTTGGATATGAATACCATCTTGAATCCCAATTTGTTATAATGAATCCTGATTTGTTATCGAAAAATCCCAATTCATTCTAGTGAATCACGACCTTAACTTAGTGTAGCCACCCACCTTTTTATGTCAACTTTGTCTAACCAATTACTTTTCTTTTGTCATTTGCTATATGATTTGAATCTTGAATTGTTTTGAGGTTCATAATATATATGACACATTTGCTTATAACTTTGTTATGCCACTTCTGGTTTTACACAAAAATGACATTTTATTGGCAATGTATCGTATGATTCATGAGTCAGTAAATAGGTTTTCCGATTCATAATTGGATAATCATGTGCTGTAGGATTCATGTACATTCTCATTTGTGATATAACAAATGCATATTTGTTCTTTTTCTAGGGTTGTCTCACTTAGCTTTTGCTCTCGGAAAGATTGCTTTATATCTGGATCTTTAGATCGAACTGTTTTATTATGGGATCAAAGGGCCGAGAAGTGCCAGGTCTGCATTTCCACTCTACTGCTTGTGTATTTCTATATCCTTTTGTATCTAATACATCATATAACTTTTCTAGGGGCTTCTCACTTTCTTTAAAAACTAAATAGGGACTTTTGCGTGTACAAGGAAGGCCTGCTATATCATATGACGATCAAGGGCTTGTCTTTGCAATAGCCTTTGGAGGATACATAAGAATGTTTGATGCACGGAAGTATGAAAAGGTTTGTAAAAGTTCACATGAAAATATGCATAAAACTCATTAAACTTTGTCTTTTTGGCTTGTTAATTTGTAATGTTTGTTGCGAGTTGTGAGATACTCTAATAATCTAATATGATGCAATTTACTCCACAGGGTCCCTTTGAGATATTTTCTGTTGGGGGAGATATTTCTGATGCAAATGTTGTTAAGTTTAGTAATGATGGGAGACTCATGCTTTTGACAACTGCAGATGGGCATATCCATGTACTCGACTCATTCCGTGGTACACTTGTCTGTATCTTCCCTACTTTACTCAGTTCAGTTACTTCTTTCAATTGATTTATATCTGCTTTGAAAGGCTTTCTATGTGATTGATCTCCTTTGTCATGTGTACACAGTTATCCACATATAATGTCACTCCTGTCTCCTGCAACTCCACATTAGAAGCTTCTTTCAGCCCCGAGGGAATGTTTGTAGTATCAAGTAAGTTTTTGGATAACCCAAAACTTTTCTAGTTGTTATGCACTTGTTAACTCATTGATTACATCAACTGGTTCTTGCATTGACCTTTCTTGTTTTCTTTATATGGAATGAGGAACTTCTATTATCCCATATAATAGTATATTATGCCTTAAATTATGTTTTGGAAAAAAGCTTTACATTCAATATGATTATTTTCCAAAACTCAAGTGTCACTAGTAATATTTTCAATCCTCTCACCCATGTATGTAATCCTGTTGACTTCTTTTCACTATCTACTCGGTTTGTTATGCTACATTTTTAAGCCTGAATTTTGCAGGTTCTGGGGATGGTAGTATCCGTGCATGGAGTGTTCGCAGTGGCAAAGAAGTATGATAAGTGCCTTCCATAACTGTTCTTTTTTATTTGTATATCTGTACTTAATTTTTATCTTTAACATTGTTATTCTCCAGTTAAGATCATGTCCTTAAGTTGGGCCACTTCTATATGTTCAGCTTTTCAAGCATGTGTTTATCCTTCTTTTCATTGAGAAGTTTTCAAGAATGCCGTATTCTTCTCTGTGAATATCTTAGTTATACCTAAATTGAAAATTGCGTACAATTGACTGAAACTAGTCATGGCATATATTTAAGTAGAAGGCAACACTCATTAACCTAATGGTGGTGGATGTGATTATAAAGAAACGTTGCTACCAATGTCCAGGATTAGAGTTCTAGAGCAACCACTTTGGGAAGGACTTTATCTAATCACCAACTGTTAGGACTTAGATGAGTAGAGTTAGTTAGTTGAGGTTGTTATAAGGCTAATTGTATATATAGGGAGGTTAGGGAGATATCAATGAATATTATAATCAATTGTTGAATAGAGAATGTTCTTTATTGTGAAGGGGAAACCCTTGGAGGAGAGATTTATCTCCTAGTTCTCAATAGAAGTATTCTTTCTTAGGAATCCAATTCTTGGGTTCCTAACACCAACCCTTGTTGAAGGGTTAGTTTCCATGTTTGTATGGTTATCGACTAGACCATAATAAGACAACACTCATTGTATGTTATTAATTAATGAATATCACAACTTTGGAAAATTTATCACTTATAGTTATAAACTTATAACCCACTCCTTCTGGATCATTCTTCTTGTCAGGTTACTTTAAGATAGCAGAACCATTCCATTGCTCATATCGTCTCCTTGCTCCCATTCTATAATAGACTTTTGTTATAATGAGCCTTTACTCTGCCTAATAGAAAAGAATTGTGTTATTGATGTTGGATATATTGAATCATAATTTTCAAGCAAACCACTATGACAGAAAATTGTGATTGAAAAGAAAAATTAGTGTGGGGAAGGTTGGCATCAAAAGCTTCTTTGATTCATAGCAATGTATAATTCATTTCACCTTATGCAATTAAAGTGTGAATAGTACTTGCCATTGCAATATTAATGCTTATCTATCATGTCTAGGTTGCAAGTTGGAGGAGTGCAACTTCTGATACAGGACCTCCTGTTATAAAGTGGGCTCCTGGAAGCCTTATGTTTGCAACTGGGTCGTCTGAGTTGTCATTTTGGGTTCCAGATTTGTCTAAAATCGGAGCTTATGTTGGAAAGAAGTAGAGAACTCTACACAACGAAGCTATTGTTTACCGATCAACCATCTGAAAGATTATATGGTGCTAATACTACTGACAAATTTTGCCATGGTTTGTAAATATTCTTCTCCAAAGTGCAACGGATATTTCAAAGAGCCTCCTGAACCGTACAAGTTGAGATATCTGAATGTATTTATGTTCTCTCTGTTATTACATTCTGTTGTAGATGTTTATTTAATTATAGTTGCTTAATAATGGTCCTCTAGATTGTTAGGAGCAACTCCGAATACACCACTCTACAGCTTGGTATGATATGATCATATATTAAAATTAAACATCCTGCGGTTCACGTTCTTGCCATTTTTTATTACCCATTTGATACTACTACTCATATATGCTCATGCTAATTATCAGTTTTGATGGAAACTCAGAATTCATAATCAGAAATTAATAAATTGATTAACAATGGGAAATAGAATGTATTTAATGGTTTACTTCAATATTCTTTCATATCCCCCACAATGCACTCAACTTACTATTTATACTTCTAAGGCATAACAGCTTGCCTACCAAACATCCTATCACACTCATTGTTTACCATATATTTTTACCTTACTCTTTATTACATAATATCCCCTTTTTACTAATCCTCTTTTTAGTGTATTTTGAAAAACTTATAATAGTAGGCTTATGAAAACAACTGACCTTATGAATGGCTTAAGTCTAATTTTAACAGGATCTGATGCTTATAATAATGAATCTCTAAATTATACTTGTTCTAGTTACCAACATTTTTCACAGAAATTATGTCTGATATGGCAACGATGTTTTTTATTATCTTTTTAACCAGTTATTATTGCCCAATATTGTCTGAAGTATATGCAGGTTCCACTTTCATTTAGGATTGTCCTTTCACACAATAATGTTAACAATATATCACTTATTATCAAACTCTTATTACTAATTAGTTAATAATTCAATTAATTATTTTCAAATTTTAATCAATTAATCATTAGACTCTAATTAACTTAGTAATGTTCTAATTTGATTTCTCAGTCTAATCGATTACCAATATTGAATTAATTGGTTATTCTATTTTAACTTAAACTAATTGATGATTTCTTATTATTAAATTAGAAAACATAACATAATGCAGTTCATTAAGCACATATATATTTATAAACATCAAAATTATATTATTTATCATCATCTTTTATATATATATATAATATTCATCACAAGTATCAAATTAATATCACCGTATCATCATTAACTTTTTATAATTTAAATAAAAGGAACACATCTTATAAAATGGTCTAAGACACGTAAGATACAAAATTGACTACACAATAACTAGGAAAAAAAAGTTATTTTTCATTTATAGTCAATAATTAATCGATTAATCATAAGACTCTAACTCATTAATTGAGTACAAATATGATCATGTAGTACTTAACCGAATGTTAATCGATTATTAGTCCATTTTTAATCCATTGATAATTGTTTCTAAACAGTTATTTACTATTTTTAATTATTCTGCGTTGATGTCAAAATATTCAAATATCTAACAATTAGGACAACGATTTCTTAAGACTTAAAAGTAATTAATAATTTGAGGTGTTATACAAATGTATTTACCAAGGAGTCTAATCCTCATATTTTTCATACATTTATTAATTCATTTTCATGACCTTTTTAAGATATCATATAACACTTAAATAACTTTAATCATAATCATGTACTAGTATAATATCTAGCCTATGTAATTCTACCTCTTCATTTTTATTTCTTCTATACAACATTCTATTTAATAGACAAATACCATTAATGACGAAAGACAAGGATCGGCAACTATCCACAAAACACCAATTTAACAAATATTTGAAGCATTGACATATTAATAGAAAGTAAAATATTATTAAGTCACGAATACCGAAATTTGATTTTTTATTAAATCATACATTTGTATTATTGGTCCTCCTTGAGTTATTTTTCTGGCTCCGCCCCTGATTCTAAGCTCCTTGTATAATTGGTGTAATTGTTTAATTTTTTTTAATTATTATTGTTAAAGTTTTTCAAACTTCATGCTACAAGGAGTGAGTAATAAAACAATAGTCATAGTAATTGGAAAAATGAGTTAGGAATAATATGCATTTTCAACAATTAGTTACCGGTGTATTCATTTTCAATTGTAAGGAAAAAACAAGAGTACTAGACCACAATTCAGTATAAAATGTCATTATTTTAGTCATTAATTCAACAAAATATTCAAATTAAAATTAAATTAGCAGACATTTTAATATTCGAAGATTAATTTAAATTTTTTTATTGAATTAAGTATTAAAATGACATCGTATATATGTTCAAATACTAAAATTTTACTTTACCTGAAAATATATAATTCTTTTTTTCTTGTTTTAAAATTATATATCGTAATACAAATTATAAACAATACACTTCCATACTATATCTGTGTGTATTTTATATATATAGTTTTTTATTTATCTATAAATGAAATCGTAAAGAAATTTGAGAAGTATTGAAATCAAATTCAAGCCATAATATTAAACATAATAATATCGGGTCACTAATTCTTATGAATTTTTATTATGATCTAGTTATATAAAAATAAAATGAAAATGAATAAATAAACAAAAACAATAAGTAGAGAAATGAACGAGGAATTTGTGTGTATAAATAAAAATAGATATAGTTAAGATTCCAATCACCCTGAGCTGGTTTTCCCATGCACTTCTCCTCCTCTTCCTAAGAATAACCATCATTCAAAGATATACCAATTTTTGAATCAAACCTTTCTGTCTCATCCTCGTTGTTTCTGCTCCCAATCTCAATCCTCCTTCCTCTCAACTCTCCATTTCATTCCCACACCTCCAAATTATGCCAAAGGAGTTTTTTTAATTTCATCCCTCATTGATAATAATATTATTATTAAGGTTGAATTATTTCTAGCTAAATCTCCTTTCACATTTTTTGCGTGGGAATGAACATGAACCTTTTTGGAATCTTTGGAATAAACCCTAAACCAAGATATCCATCACCATCCCTCCCCATTTAAACACAAACACTTACAAATAAATATACAAAAAAACATTTTATATTGTTTGTAATTGTAACAACATATATACATTATGTGTACGAGGTAGTTGTTGTTGTCTTAAAAAAATTTGTAAGGTTTAGGCTGTTTTTATTTTATTATTAATTTTAAAGATGGATAAATTAGAGAGAAGGAGCAAGAAGGATCAAGAAAAGAAAGAAAAGAAATCAAAAAACTCAAAAGTTGTGGAAATAACGAATAAAAATAATATGAAGAAAGATTTTTTCTATGCATACGATGAAGAGATATCAGCAGCATGTTCGCCAATACAATCACCAAGAGATGTATTTGACATACCGATATCGGGCACGGATTCTGATAGCACGGGAAGCAGCAGCAGTTCGAGTTCGACGCCGCAACGGGTGCAAAATGGTGGGAGATCATCCGGAGGAGGAGTGGTTGAAGGTGGACACCAATGGAGGAATATGATTGATGCATTGAAGTTTAAATCTGTGAGGAGATTTTCTTCCATTCCTTTGCTTGCTTCTAGCTATGAAATCTCTAGGAAGAATTTGAGGAATAAGTTGGGTAGAGTAAGAACAGATAATGATGAAGAGAATGATTTTGATTGTTCTGTTGACCTTGATGGTATTCCTACTAAGCCTACTTGGAGAAATTTTAGTTATGAAGATCTTGTAGCTGCAACTGACAATTTCAATCCTGGTAACTAATTATAATTTAATAGCGAAAAAACGAATTAATTAATCAAATACTACATCTCATTTTTTAATAAAAGATAATTTAGTTAAGAAAAGTTGATATATTTAATCTAAATAAATCGAACTTTTGTCGTCAATTATGACCCAGTTTTAGAGGTTTTTGCAGCAATATCATAATTGCATTTGTAGCTGCATTTTCTTTGGATCATTTAACATTTTTGTTATATATGTATTTATTATATCAACTATTAATTTGTTTATCATCATTAGTTGATATCACTCATAAATAAATTGCTCATTTGTTACAACATCTAATCCAACATTCCTCTCCCTTTTTTTGAATATATTTGTATTCTAATATTTTGATTTTTGATTCCATAGAGAACATGATTGGAAAAGGTGGTCATGCAGAAGTGTACAAAGCATGTTTACCAGATGGTAGAGTTGTGGCAGTAAAAAGACTAATAAGGAATGAAAAAGAAGCTGGAGACAAAGCTGGTGATTTCTTATCAGAGCTTGGGATTATTGCTCACATTAATCACCCAAATGCAACACGCCTCATCGGTTTCGGAATCGACCGCGGCCTCTACTTTGTTCTTCAATTCGCTTCGCATGGAAGCCTTTCCTCTATGCTCTTTGGTGCTTTGTTACATCTTAATTACTTCTCAATTCACATCTTCCTTTTTATTTTTTCTTATATAGAACTTGTTCATAAACCAAATGAGATGAATTGTCAAACTATAAATAGTTCGACTTCAACTCGTTTATTTAACAGGCTCAATTTTTAATTCAATTTCACAAAACAACCCCTAATTTAAATATATTATTTTTTGTTGGGGGAAAGTTAATTTCATATTTTATTAGGCCTAAGAAAGTGACATTTTCAATATTTCAGGTCCTGAATGTTTGGAATGGAAAATAAGGTTCAAGGTAGCACTTGGGGTAGCAAAAGGTTTGCAATATCTCCATCACGATTGTCCAAGAAGAATAATTCACAGAGACATCAAAGCCTCAAACATATTAATCAACCATAATGATGAAGCTGAGGTACTTTTTTATTAGCCTATACACAATACCTAAAATTGTGAATTTCAATTCATAGTCATGATTTTTAATTGCGATTTGCAACCGCAATATTACTATTTATAAGTCTCTGCAACAAAATCACAATTTTAATCACAGTTGTATTTGATTGCATTTTACTGTAACATAAATGTTTGCACAATAATTGCAACCACAACTGCAATTTGATACTTATATGTTTTTCGATTTTGGATATTATAATCAATTGATTATGTAATAATTAAACCGCAGATTTCAGATTTTGGATTGGCAAAGTGGCTTCCAGATAAATGGGCTCACCATGTTGTGTTTCCAATAGAAGGCACATTCGGGTTGGCAATGCAGCATAAAATCAAGAGTTTATTTGTTTGTACATTTTATTTAACACTGTAACTTCAATTTCTGAAACTATTGGTTGGTGAATTATTGTAGGTATTTGGCTCCAGAGTATTTCATGCATGGACTTGTGGATGAAAAGACTGATGTTTTTGCATTTGGGGTATTGTTACTTGAGCTCATGACAGGTCGTCGTGCAGTTGATTCTAATAGTAGGCAAAGTCTTGTGATTTGGGTAAAGTTTCCATAACCCTTATTCAAGTTCTCTTGTTTCTAATCATGTGTATGAAACGCACTCACACATGTCTAACACCAGAATAATTCTAATTTAATGTCCGTGTTGCATAGCTTCCAACTAAGATAAACATAGTGCAAATACTAAGTGATTTAAGAGTTCAAAGACAACTATGTTTACAATTTAAAAGCCTAATAAGAACATTTTTAATAGTACAACCAAAATGAAGTTTAGGAAGTCATTTTATTATTAACAACTTTTTGACTCAATAGTGCAACTCCTTAAGAACATAAAATAGATTCCACAACTTATAATAGTACATTGCATACAAATTACATTTGAATATTGAAAACAAGTGTTTTTATAAAAATAAAAATGATTCTTATATGTAAATGTGACGTCAATATGACACATGAAATGTTGTGAGCAGGCTAAACCACTATTGGATGCAAAGCAGGTGAAGGAAATAGCAGACCCAAGATTAGAAGATAAATATGATCCAATTGAAATGATCTGTGCCATGGCAACAGCTTCCATGTGTATCCACCACGTGTCCTCCAAAAGGCCATACATGAATCAGGTAAAAATTCACCATCTTTTTCTATTTCACCTTGCTCTTTGTTATTGACCAAAAAAAGAAGCATGCTCTTTGTTATCATAAACTCATTAAAGTAAGAAAAATATGATTAGCTGGTTGTGATTTATTATATCAATCAAATTTAATTCATAAATTAATATAACTTGTATATTAAATTTAACCATTGTTAAATAATTCAAAATGTCTTATTATAATTATAATTACTTTTCAAATCAAACATATTTATTTGTTGACAATTATAAATTTTGTACAACAATGCATTAAAATTAAATTTTTTACTTCTGTTGGTACTTAATTGCATGTCTATTTGTAAACTATAGGTTGTGCTACTGCTAAAAGGTGAAGAGGTAGCTGTGGACCTAACTCAAAAATCAATAGCTCCAAGGTCACTCTTGTTAGATGCTTGTGATTTAGAAGACTATACCTGTTCAAATTATTTGAATGATCTCAATCGTCACAAGCAATTAATCATGGAGTGATGTTGTTGATTCATAAATAATGATATTAGAATTGTGCTCTGTCTGTTGTGGCCTTTTGGGGTTGCATGTGTTGTATCTATTGAAAACATATTAATGCGGTGATGTTTGTAGTTGTATTTGTTGTGGATAAAGCTTACAATGTCACAACAAAAAGCTAGCTTTTGTGTCTTTCTTCGAGCTTGATAAAGGTATCTTAGGCTTGTAAATTGGCATGAACTTGTAATGATCATCATTAGTCAAGAAGCACTCATAGTTATTTTGTTCATTTGAGCGAGTGGCATTGTGTTAAGGTTAAGAAGGCCTTTTGCAAGTTAATTAAACAATCTAATATAGTTTAAAACAAGGGATTCACTTCAAGTGGTTAGCGAGATTTAATTAAAGAAAAATTATTTAAAAATATTTAAATTTAAATTTTAACTAAAATAATTATTAATCGAATTTTACTTTAAAAAAAATAATAGTACATATAATTAAGCACAAACTATAATTAATTAAAATGAGCGACTGGTTAACCACCAACTTGAATCCAATACTAAACTAATATTTATATGGATTAGATGTGATGCACATTCAAAAAGTAAAATGGTGGTGTGCAAAGATTTGGTTCAACCCCAAAATTTTCTACTTCTAAAAAAAAGCCATAATTTTAACTTTTTTTGTTGTTGTTAACTTTAACATCTTTTTGGGTACAAGTCATAATTCTAATATATCTTATAAATTTATCCATCACCGTTTAATTTTACCGAGGACTCCATTATTGTTCAAGAAAGCACAAAATCAGAGTCTGAGAGAAGTTGCAACCAATAAGATCAATAATGGCTTCATTAGTGACTATAATTCAATTAGGCATCTTAATCCTAACCCTATCACTCTTCTTCCTCATGCACACTCTCCGCAACCAAACAATTCAATCCAAAACCCGAACCCGCAACAAAACCCACCAACCCGAACTAAACCGCCACCTGAACCAAGCATCACGCCACCTAAACCGGGCCCGGTCCACTGCACATAAATCCCAACACACCAAATACGCTCTCTCAGAAGCAAATCAAGCCCTCTCTATCACCCCCAAGGATCCTTCCGTCCACATTCTTCGGGCCCGAGCCCTTTCCATAGCGGATCACCGCGCCGCTGCCATCAGATCCCTCGATTCCGCTCTCTCTCTTCCGGCCGCAAAGTTTCTCAATCCGACAGAGCGTGCCGATGCGTTGGTGTTTAGGGCTGAGATGAAACTTGCGGTGAATCGGCGGCGGCGAGTTGACTCCGCGATTGAGGATCTTGTAGAAGCGATAAGAGTGAGTGGAGAGGGAAGTGAGAGTAAATCGGAGGCGATGTGTTTGTTGGCGAAATGTTACGAATGGAAAGGGATGATAGAAGAGGCGAAGAATGCGTTTCTGAAGGTTGTTGATGTTGATCCTGATTCTATTGAGGCTCGCAATGGGTTGAATCGTTTAGGCCAATGATGATTTCTTTTTTTATTTTATTCTTCATTCTTTTTCTTGTCAAAAGTTTTATTGTTTACAGTGAAGTTTTATTGTTTTTTATATTTTAATATTTATTTATTTATAAATGATAAATGTTAGTTTTTTCATATTAATCTTTAATTATAGCAAAGGTTGTGATATTGAGTCGTCATTGAAATCACTTTCAACAACTATTTATACTTGATATCTTTTCAAAAAAAATAAAAAAATTACATCAGTCAATCTAGTAACATGAGGCGCTTAAAGTAAAATTTCAATGTATGCTGCTAGAAAACAATTGAGATGTAAACTTTTTAAAACAAAAGACATTTAAAATTATACACTTGACTTTATAATCATCTTAATAAGAGTTCAACAATTATAATAGAAATCATACCACTATTTATAAAAGTTACGGTGAAAAGACAAACATTCATAACTTATAAAATATATATCCTACTTTTTTTTTTATAGTAATGAAATTTTTTTATTAAAAATAAATTTTTATAAAAAATTATTCAAAAAAGATTTTCATTTAATCATTTTTAGATTTTTTTTTTAAAGTTGCACCAAACTCTTAATTGACTTGTGTTTTTTACATTTTATGGGTCAAAAGAATAAGAGCTTAGTGATACGCCTAAGAGAGGTAAATACGAATCATGAGAATTGTATCGTGCATCTCCTAATTATACCTACGACCCTCCATTTTTTCTATAGACCATTTTGCCCTTTTTATTTTGTATAAAACTATAAATATTCAAAAATTATAAACGTTCGAAATAATAAAAAGTTAGTTTTTTTTGTTGATATTTTAGAATGTTTTGTTAAATTTAAAACTTTCAAAATTTAATCAATTTCAAAATCTTTGATAAATGTCAAAATTTCGAAATGTTATTTTTCAAGATACTTTGAAACTTTCAAAACTTTGGATAAATTTAAAAGTTTTGAAGTGTGATTTTCTAGAAAACATCAAAACTTTAAAAAATTTTGATGAACTTGAAACTTTCAAAATTAGATATCAAATTTATTACTATAAATATATTACTATTTATTACTAATAAAAATGCATTTCAGATACCAAGGTTAGGTTTCTGCATTTCAAAAGTTTCATATTCATGTAAACTTTTGAAAGTTTCAAAATTTTAGAAAAAAAATAAACTTTGAAAGTTTCAAATGTTTGAATGCTTATAAATATGTGATTCGGACAATTCAAACTTTTGAATAAAATGAATGAAAAAGATAAGAGAATTTTTTTAGGATTTTTAATAATGATATTAGGGGCAATATGGCATTTTCCATTAAAATTTAGGTGGGAGGTACAAGTGAAGGGGTGCACGGTACAAAACCCACTAAACACGTTGTTTCATTGGTTAATAATAGAATAGAATAATAACTCCTTCAACTCAAAAGTAGAAGTGGTGGATCTGCCTTATTAATTTGTGATGCAAAGTCTAAATTGTGCTGCCTTTCAATGGATTCACGGGTATATAAGTTGGGTCGAGATCAATTTTACAAAGTTTAAATTTGATTTATCAAAAATTTTAAGGTTAAGCTTAATTTGTAGTTAAGTTGAGTCTGACTTTGATAGAATTCTAATATTATATATTATCTTTTTTCATTATAGCTTATATACTTATTTTAATGACATAAAAAGTCTATAGTGTTTGAATAAAAATTATTTTATTTAATTTTTTTTAAAATATCAACTTGATCGAATCAAACCAACCCATTTCTTGAGTAAAAAATATCAAAGTCAAACTAGACTTTATTTTCTTTCAATTTGGACTCAATTAGTCATGTATAATTTTATTTTTAATTAATTAAAAATATTGTTCTATCCTTATTTTTTAGGAAAAATATTCGATAGACATTCATCAACCATATCAACACATTGAGAGAGAAAAAAATAGAAAAAGTAATGTGATAAATGTAATATAATAATACTAGAAATACATAATAGATAAATAAATGATGCGTTGAATGATGTAATATGAGTGTTGAATGATAATACTAAATGTCTTGGTAGTTAGTTATAGAAGTTAAATGTAATAGTTAGTTAGTAAGTTAGAGCATCTCCAACGGTAACTAAAATGAGTTCGTTCGCCAGATGTAATTACGTAACCTTCAGTTTTTGACAAATTCACTGTTGGAGATGTGTCAAACTGTCATCACCGTTCTCTCACGAAGGAACGATACTTTGATACGGTTACCTTTTTTAGTATTAATTTATGAATAATAATAAATAAATGATTTGTTAGTGGTGGACTCTATTTAAATGATAACATGAGTTCATTGTTGGAGTAAAAGATAAATTGATTATATCATTTGATGTGTTTAGAAAAATTCTCTCATTATTTAATTTATTTTTATTACTTTTACTGAAGTATGGTTTCTATCTAGCATTGTAATATAAAATCAGAGTAATAACCATTCAACTACTTTATTTCTCAAAAATTTCTTAAACGATTTTCATTGAACCTTAATTGAGTCATCTTTTCTATCCTATTTGATTATTTTCTCTTATATTCTTCAACATTCAAAAGTGAAACATTTATCCCACATAAAAATAAAAATAAACCTATTCGTTCATATCATTTCTCCTACCGAAAAGAACTACTCTTTCTTCGTCTTCTTCTTGTGTACAACACAACCGAACTTCATTATAATCTTCCCTCAAATATAGTTTGAATAATTTACTCAATTTATTTTCACTCTCTCTCAAATTCTAAGTTATAGTCTCTCTCAAATTCTAAGTTATAGTGATCTCATGATGATAACAATGATAAAAAAAAAAAAAAAAACAATAGTATTAAGTGTAACGTGTCTGTTAATAAAAATTAAGTCAAAATAAATTGTTGGTTATATGACCTTTGATCTTAGGGAATTTTATGCAAGGTTACAAGCAAAGTAATCCAATTTTTCCTAAGTATTGAAATTAATATCGAAACCAACGTGATCAATATTATTCCAATTCAAGCGTGATAAATTCTAACCTTAACAAGATAGTCAATATACAGAATTTTTCTAGGACCAAAGATTGCATGTAAAACGATACAAGTGTACACATACAATGCTCATACAATAATATCAATCAAGACAGAATTTTGCTAACACATACATTCAAGATAAAGCTTTCATGCAAAATTGAAACAAAGAGAAAGGGTTAAGAGAGATTGCACCATGATTTATACTGGTTCAGTTGTCAGTATGATAGCCTACATCCAGTCCTGAAATCGAACCGATTTCAGCCTTTTTCCAATAGAATCGTCTAGAGTATATTTTACAGATTATCCAGCTCTCACAAGGCCTATCTATCAAACTCTTCTCGCTTCTATTTCGCAGCCACCGTATCCCTCAAGATAACGATGAAGCTTCTTCTTGATGAACACCCTCACCAACGAAGATAGCCACCAGTTTCTAGATTGGGTTTTTACAGAAGTTTCTTTACAGTTGTTGTTTACAGAAATGACAAAAGATCAAAGATCATTCAAGAATGCGACTCAATCACACTATGACATTCATACAATAAGGATTTTCCAAAATGGATTATTTTTCTCAAAGTGTTGTGAAAACGTGTGTTAAAATTATTCAAAGGGTATATCAAAGTTATGTCAAAGTTTTTTCAAAGTTCTATCAAAGTTATTAAGAAAAAGTGATTTGAGTCAGCTTATATATGTTTAAGAAAAACAACAGTAAAATCGATTCCTCAATCAATTTTGTAAAGGTTTAAAACAGCACAATCGATTTCCCAATCGATTATCGTGTTTCTTGTTTTTCTTGGTTCTTGAAAATATATGAATGAATCGATTCTTTTAATGCTTAAATCAAAACAAAAGCATGTTCATATCAGAATCGATTGGGTAATCGATTATAGGTGTTTTGTTCAAACAACGAGATCAAAACAATTGATTACGCAGTCGACTCATATTTACTCATAATCGATTTGACAGTTGGCTGATGTAACACAACTTTAAGCTAATCGATTTGCCAATCGATTGAATTGATCACAGTGACTCAAACATTTTGCTTCAATTGATTCGTCAACCGATTGTAATAGTCTCAGTGATTCAGATGGTTTACTTCAATCGATGTGTCAATCGATTGAGCTTGTTACAGTGGCTCAGCCATTTAGTTGAAAATCAATGTGTCAATCGACTATAGACTTATTTCTGATATATGATTAAGCATTTCATTTTCTCAATCGACTCAATCGATTGCCTAATCGATTAGTATATATCTTGCAAGTTAAGAAACAAATTTCAATTGATGTCTCAATCAATTTGATTTATCACATAGGCTCAGTCTGATAAAAAAACTTTTTCACAATCGATTTGTCAATCGATTGTTTCAATAAGTGGTTGTCCCTATGACTTAACAACTCGATTTCTCAATTGATGTCCCAATCGATGGTTCAATCGATTGGTTGGTTACAGAGGCCAAGTCTGATGAAAGAGAGTTTTCTGAATCGATTTGCCAATCGATTTGCAAAGAATTAGTTTGGCTCTGTAAGTAACAAAATCGATTTTCCAATTTATGTGCTAATCGATTGTCTAATCGATTGGTTTTAAACCCAGAGTTCAGGTTTCACTAAAAATCTAAGTAATCGATTTCCCAATCGATGTACTTAGTGAAAACTCTAATTCTGAGTCAAGCAATCGATTGCACAATGGACTTAGTAATAGACTTGCTAATCGATTTGTTTACTTGTTTATTTTAAGATTTCATTTTAAAATTTGGCAAATACTTAAGCATGAAATCACATGGATGAGTCTACTAAGTAACTACTATAACCACTAATGACACTAGATAGAGTTGCATCTTTCTCCAGCTCATTCTTTACTTTTTGCTTGATTCCTTGTGTTCTAAGCTTGTGTCCAAGTGTATAGTGTTTACTTGATTTTCCTGAAATGTAACCCGGTTCAAACTGTTAGTTTTATCAAATGATGCATGAATATTGTATATTTGTTAATTATGTCAAAATAGGAGGACTTATGTCTAACATAAATCATTCTTCCCTAAATTCTTTCTTTCTTTCAATGAAAGACATATAATAAATCCTCCCCATCACAGCCATTACAACCTCCTCCTCCTCTTCATCTTAAAAAGATTCATCAAGATCTATTGAAAGGAGTTCATATTATAAAAAAACTGTGATGACATGAATTGCAATTCGACAAGTTTTTCAGCAAAACTGGATCTCATCAAAGTTGCATCTTATTGGTTAAAAAAGAATTGTTGATCGGGTTATTTGATCGAAATAAAATATTTTGTTCAAGTTTTTCAAAAACACCTAAAAATTGATGATATATTTTTTATTTATTTATAATTTGCCTAATTGGTATTCTAGCTTATGTCCAAAAAAAAAGAAAAAGATGGTTAAGCAAAATATATTTCTTTCTACCTTTAATTGGCATTTTAGATTATATGTATAAAAAAGATGGATGGTTAAATTGTTTTTAGTCTACAACTTATTAATTTATAAGTCATAGTCATTTTAATGAGTTAAAATTGAAACGCTGAATAATCAAAATTTAAATTTTTAAGTCATATTTAGTTTAATTAGTTAAAATTATATTGTTGGATCAACAAAATTTGAATTTCCAAATAATAATCAATCTATTTAGTTAAGATTGAATCCTCACATAATTAAAAATACAATTTATCAATCATAGTAAGTATAATTAAGTTAAATTGAACAGTTGGATAATTGAAATTAAAATTTTTAAATCATATTTAGTCAAAATAGTTAAAACTGGATTGTTGGATCATCTAAATTAAAATTTTAAATCATATTCAATCTAATTAGTTAAAATGAAACTTTTGGATAATTTAAATTCAAATTGTTTAGTCATATTTAGTTTGATTAGGTTATATTGAATCGTTTGATCATTTAAACTATAATTTTTTGGTTATATTTAGTCTAATTATGTTGAATTTAATTGTAGACTCGTTGAAATTAGAATGTATAAGTCATATTTAATTTAGTTAGTTAGTATTGGATCGTCGGAATTTATATTTATAAGTTATAATCAATCTAATTAGTTAATTGAACCGTTAGATTGTCGAAATCAAAATTTCTTAATTATATTTATTTTAATTATATTAGATTGAATTGTTTGATCATTGAAATTAAAATTTCTCAGTCATATTTAATCTAATTAGGTTAGATTGAACTATTGGATCATTGAAATTAGAATTTCTAAATCATATCTAGTTTAATTAGTTAACATTGGATCGTCGGAATTTAAATTTATAATTCGTAATCGGTCTAATTAATTAAGATTGAACTGTTTGATCGTCAAAATTAAAATTTCTTAGTTATATTTATTTTAATTAGATTAGATTGAATAGTTTGTTCATTGAAATTAGAATTTCTTAATTATATTTAGTTGAATTATGTTAAATTGAAATGTAGGATCATTGAAATTAGAATTTCTAAGTTACATTTCGTATAATTAGTTAAAATTAAACTCTTAAAAATTTTTAATTTCAATAATTCAATAGTTTAATCTAACTTAGTCAGACTAAATATAACTAAGAAATTATAATTTTTGTGATCTAACGTTTCAATATTACTTAATTAAACTAAATATGACTAAGAAATTCTAATTTTGATGATCCGATAGTTCAATCGTAACTAATTAGATTGAATATGTTTTATAAATTTTAACTAATAGGGCTAAATTGACTTGAA
>JBBPBS010001080.1:1810042-1840448 GCA_037974835.1 Cicer judaicum | reverse complement strand
AAAAAAAAAAAAAGGATAACATTGTTGACATTTTAAAATAATAAAAAATCAAATTATCATTTAAAATTAACATAAACGACATAATCAAAAAGAAAAATAAATAAAAGACTAAAACGTTAACTGAAATTAAATTAAGAGACTTCATGCACTATTTAGACGAATGGTTTGTTAAAATTATTTTAATTTAAATTTAAAATTAAATTCTAACTAAAACTTTTAACTACTCTTACTATTGATTTATAAGTAAAGTAATTTTTTAATTTGGCTAAGAATGCATGGAATCTTTTTATAATGGGTTTAGTTTGAAAGGAAAATATGTTGTGTTAGTATGAAGAGTGAGTTATAATGGTAGCAAGCAATCAGAAGGATTTGACCTTAATTCAAAAAAATATTATATATAAAAGTTTATAAGTCATTGAAGCAAAAATTTCTCTCATAAAATAAGACTATTTTTAGAATTATAAAAAACAATGTATTAATTTAATTAATTAATAAACATTAGTTCATCTTCTTCAAAATTATAGTTCCGTTTAATAATCTTCTGACTTCTTTATATATAAAAGTTTGTAAGTGAAACAAAAATTTCCCTGCTAAAATAAGGGTATTTTAAAAATATTATAAAATAATTCATTTAAGTAATTTATGAACATTAATTATCATCTTGGAAATAGTCGTTGCATTTAATGATCTTTATATATAAAAGTTTGTAAGTCATTAAAGCAAAAAAAACCCTCCTAAAATAAGGGTACTTTTGGAATTATAAAAATAATATACGAATTTACGACGTAAACAAGTTTCTTGCATCAAAATAAATAATATATGTGACATCATTATCTATAATAAATCGTTAATTATTTATTCTTTAAAAATATTTCAACATAATAAATGTATTTTTTTAAAATACATTAATAAAAATAATTTTTTTACACCACATTTAATCAATTAGATATTACATATCATTCTCATAATGTCACCTGAAAACGTAAGAAAATATTTGATTTAGTCATTCCGTCGTTGCATCTTTCATACAATAGGACCAAATGCATCCTATACATGAAAACATTTAGATACAATTATCATTGTCTTTTACAAGTTAATTAATAGATCTAGATTCGTCTTATTTTGCATATTTCTTTTGGTAGAAATTAGTGACTTTAATACAAAATGTATACTCTTTATTGAGTATGGTGTGTATTTGAAGCTACGATTTTTTATTTTATCTATCGACCAAAGAGTGATTCATTTATATAAAGAAAATCATTTTAAAATGAACATTTTTTAATTATATTATTTAATTAATTCTACATGTATTACTCTTAGCTCAATATATTTTACTTTGCATTTTGCATTTATGATAATGATAAATACACTAAAAGTTAATAAAAAAAAATTAGTGAAAAATATTAATTCTCTCTCTTAGAAAAAATCATTATCCATCAAAAGATTACTTTTCTAAAGTTCATACAACAAAAGCGAGAGAGAAAATTTAAGTTTTTTTAACCAAATTGTAGTGGTTAGTTTGCTACGGGAGAGAAAAAGATATTCGAAGTAGGGACCAAATTCTAGAGTGTCTTATTAATGTTTTATTAGTTATATAATTCATATTATTAGGGGGTGGACAATAGGTCGAGTAGAGTGAATTCAGACTCAAAAATTCTAATCGATCTAAACTGTAGTTGAACTCTATATATTCATTTTCGCCCAATAAAGAATTTGAGTTAGACGGGTAATGGGTAAACAGATAACGAGTTAGACGAGTTGATTCATGCGGGTTTACCTTTTTTTGAAATATTTTATTTTTTGGCCCAATAACATTTTTTTGTCCATTCATTTTCGGGTCATTTTTTAATTAAAAAGTTATTTTATTTTTTATTTTATTTTTTTTCCAACATTCTATTTATTTAACTATTTTAATTTTTTGTATAAAATTGAGTAAGATTTTCCCGATTTCTATCTATTTATAATGAACATTTTAGAGCTCTAATTTTTAGATATTATACATAAAAATAACCATTAAAGCATCATTGATATATACCTAATTAATTTTCAAATATATTTATAAATCTCAATATTAATATATACTCCACTAATTTATAATTGAAATGCAAATATATTTATAATCCTAACCATTAAAATGTAAACTTAATATACATTTTACATTCATGATTATAAAATCTAAAGATGTTAAACTAAATATCCATTGTCTTTATAATAAATCAATACAAATAATATCAATATCCACCCTTGTCATCTTTGCTGGCCAATTTAAAAAATTGAACAAAAATTAATTAGTAATCACTAATTAGAATACAAAATAACTATGGAATAAATTTAATATAGCTATTTTACTATTCTCTTTCAAATTCAATGGATGACTATAAAACATCTGTCAAACGCTAGTAAAACATCAAAAGAGTAGTTAGAAATCATATTCATAACTATTAATTATCTTTACAAATGCAAAACTTAAATTCAATGGAAAAAATGTAATACAAAGCTTAAAATGGAAAAAATGTAGCACCTTTGTTTTCTTATAACAAGGCTTATAAGACAGTAAATCTGCAAAGCAATCACACTCATTAGCATATAAAAAGCACACAAAAACATATAATATAAAACCAATAAGTAAAGAAAATGAAATAAAAAGAAAGAAAGAAGTTAGTCATTCCAATTAAAATTGGTAAATCTAAAAAATAACAACAATGAATATATTAAGATTTAACTTTATCTCTCAAATATGTGAAAAACACAAATATATAGAAAACACACAGACAAATTCATAGAAAACATTAAACAAATATAATAAAAGAAAAGAAAAGTTAGTCATATAAATTAAAATAAGTAAATAAAAACAATACAATAAATGTATTATGATTGTGTATCACCTCTAAAATCTAGAAAATGCATAAGTTTACTTTGAGTATATTGACAACAATCTAAAATAAATAAGCATATAAAATAAAAGCAAAGAAATTGTTAGTCAAACCCTACAAAAAAAAATGACATGCAAAAAAAGCTAAACTTTATTAACACAATAACTTAAACAAGACTCGTATAGTTTAAAACGCAAAATTATATAGTTTAAAAAAAAAGGTAAGTGATAAAATCTGAACGAGTATTCTTCGTTTCACGCTGCTAATCGTTACTCCTTTTAGGGTTGAGCGAGCGAGAGAGCGACGAGTGGATCCTTGAAGATGATAAACGAGACTCTGAGTGTGGGAGAGACAAGGAAGTGTGAACAATTGAAGTGAAAGTCAGAGAGAGCCCGATGAGATGAGGGCTGTGAAAGTGAGGGCGGCTGTTGAGTGAAGTGTTGGCTAGGGTTTAGAAAAATGACAATGAAATTAAGGTTGGGCTTGAAGTAACCTAGCCCAATAAATAAAAGATTAATTACTAATATTAATAATAATATATATTTCTATACGGACGGGTCGATCACCGACGATTTGAAATCCTGAATCCAAACCTGCTCGCGTCAACCCCCCTCAAACCCTAAAATGTGACCGCAAATCCGATTGGGCCGATCCAACCCACCCATTTCCTTTTCACCCGAAGTGGGTCAGGCGGTGGCAGTTGGGTCGCGCACCCTTATCCAACCCTACATACTATCATTAGTTATGTTTTGTTGTTGTTTTAGTAATTATGATAATATAAATATTGTGATGGTTAATTCAAATATATTTTACTTTCAATTTTCTAATAAACATTTGTTTTAAATACTAGAAAATCTTACTTTTCATATATATTTTTCTGTGTAGCGCACAAGTTCAAAGTTTAATTAGTACAAAACTATAGATAAAAAAATTGGTCAAACTAAAGAGGAAATGGATTAAGGTTGACCCTTAGATCACCCTTCATGTCTCTTTAGTTAAAAAATATATGGAGTTAAAAATATAGCTCATCAAATAAATAAAATATTATTTTTCGTTAATGACATGCTTAAGATATTATGTCGTATATATATTTTTTTTAATATGGATTTTCAGATAAACAAACAAAGCTTACAAAAGTTTGTGTTTACAAAAGCTTATGTCGTATATGTTTTCAAAAGTTTGTATTTACAAAATCTTGGAACAAGACCAAGAAGGTGATTCAATTTCATACATGAAACACTTTTTGATGATAAATGCATATTATGCAAAACTTTACTTGCATGAGTGTACATTACCATTTGATGTCTTGAGACTAATTTGGGTTTCGTATGAGTTTGTTTCTATTTAGTATGTACTTCATTCGATTTTATTGGGTAAGGATCATATTTAAATTGGGATAGTTGGACACAATCATCAATAAGTTATGTCTAATCAGGTCATCGTCTTAAGATTATGTTACAATTTATCCGTTGGTTGTAGAAAACAAGGGTCTTCGGGAGCATCCGTTCATTTATATGTTGCAATAATATGCGCATAAGGGAGTGTGCTGGATGATGTATGCAATATTTTGAACCACATCTAAAAGCAAATCAAATGCACGATAACATAGAAGCTTGGAAACATGGCTTCACAAAATTCATGTTTACAATGCATTGCGATGCGAGAAATGTGAGCCACAAGTAAATGCAAACATATTTATATATATATATATGGGTCACCTCTCTTAAGGTTTTGAGTGGACAATAGTGTTTCAGTAAGTGTACTGAATTATTGCAAGTACTAATTAAAATGGTAGTATCGAGTGTCGAACTCAAAGATGGTGTTTTATTATCGAATTATGTTTAATTACTAAAATTGAACAAAACATTTTCGAATTGATTGAAATAATATTTTAAACTAACAAGAGTAATAGAATTGAACTTTTATAATAAGAAAAATGTCAAGGACGAGTTTCACTTCAAATCCAACATTGATTTCTAATTTGATCCTAGTTACTAAATTCCTTTATTGAACTACTACCGAAGTCTCTTTGTTATTCTTGCCCTAATGTCTTGATGACATAACCTTTAATTTCAAAGCAACCCATAATTCCTTAGTTGATTTAAGATTAAAATTAAGCTTTACAATACAAGAATTCTATTTTTAAACTATTTCCTCCGCTAATAATTCAATTGGTTTCAAGACCTACATCTATCCATAAACTACAATATCATGAATTTCTCATTTTAAGCATTCGTAAAATCCACTTCCGTATTAAAATACGAATCGTAAAATATTTTAAAGGTGATCAATATATAAAAAACATTTACCACATAGATGAGAAAAATAATTCAATAAACTTATTCATATAACTATAAATCAAATCAGACAAATAATAGTTTCATCTTGTTTCGCTCATCCCTAACAAATAGGGTTTAGTTACTCATGACAGAGATACAAAAGGTAGAGATTAAAAAAGAATTATAAGAAAAATTCATGAATGATTCTTGATATAACTCCACCAATGGTGTTAGAAACAACTTTCTCTACGTTTCTTTGCTATGGCACGAATCTTTAAACTTCCCAATAGCCAAAAAGATCCCTAGAAAGTGAGAAAAACACGTTTTTATACATTCAACAGTGTGCCATGCGCAGGATTTGAGCTTCAAGCACAATTTGACAGAGTCACTACTGCAGAAACGCGCTCCAGAGTCACTACTGCAATCTTCTATTTGACGTATACTGCATTTTTCTCCTCATTTGAGTCCTAACTTGGTTTCAGTGTCTTCGTGAAACTTGTATCTATAGATCTTAACTTTAATTTTCATTTGGTTTGACTTCAACAGACCATCTACAACTCCAGATATGATTGAAATACTCAACATAAGTCATTTTGATTTCTCACCAAAATTCAACACTGCACTAAAACAAAGAAACAACGCAAAACTACAAAAAAAATCTCTACTTAATTAAGGAAATAAGAACATAAACATTTTATTAAATCCAAGAACTAAAATAAAAAAATATATCAAATAACTCCTTGAATTAACTAATGATTGCAGATAAATAAGACTAAAAACAATGAAAATTATGCATATGATGAAGAGTTATTAGTGGAGATGTGGTGGCGAAATCTCCTACGGATCTTAAATGTTTAGCCCATTGCTGCTCCCGCACATCTCCGAATTCCCCAAGAAATCATAATCATGGTTTGTCTTGGTGAGGGAGTGAGAGTGGATTTTGTTTTTTGATTTGTATTGAAAGTCTTCCTGACCATGTTGTTAGGAGGTGCATCCCGTTGATAATAACGGCAATACAAATAAAAGATGTTGAAAATTTACATTTAAGGGGTAGATTGTTGGCTTAAATGTGAGTTATTAAGTCCCACATTGACTAAAAATTGATGATATATTGAATATAAGAGAGGTGGTCCAAACCTCAAAATTTCGAGTGGAGATATAGTGTCAAAGCCTCTTCTAGTTCAAATATTTAATGCCTCTATTTTTTTTATTTTTCTTTTCTTTTCTGTTTGGCTTTCACGGTATACAGATTTGAATATGAGTAGCTCACTCTTTACAACAACGTTTTAACTACTACATATTCGATAGACCAAACACCGTATGATAATATATACATGACTCTTTGTGCATCGAGGAGCCTCAAGTTTTAATTTGTTGAGGGAGACAACTTACATAACTAAACCGTACACTACGAGGTCTAGGTCGCTACATATATTGGATTGGTTCAAAAGTTGGCTAGAACAGAAGAACAATTACATATGAAGGCGCAATATTGCATGATTGTTGAGATGTGGCTACCTTTTCTTTGGATGTGACCACGTGAACCAAGAATGTTGAAGGACACTAGGAAGAGGGTTCTCACTTACACGATTGAGACAAAAAGGTAATGATTTGGACGAGGTCTCTCATTTCAGTTTATTCTTCCAAGAGGCAATTGGATACTAGTGTAGTAAAAAGCACTTCAATTTTATAATTAATAAATAAATTAATAGTTGAACTAACCGATAAATATTATATAAAAACTATTTTAAACTATTTATCTATTTTTTCAATTAAAATAATTAAGATAATCAAGTAAAAATAATGCATTCCAAGTTATAACCTCAGATGAGCAACTTGAAGTATCATCTAACTAAGATAATGAGATATAAATTATATATTCTATTCAATAAAACAAACTATTACACTATAAATAATCCATTATAATTATTTTTAGTGTTTTATAATTTTTTCCGGCTAAATTCCTAGATTAAACCGATTTTACTAGAACCATAAACACTGTTAACCTAAAATAGTTTCATGCTAGAAGAATATGTCCTAGGAATATTACCAACCACATGTACATAGCGTAGAAAGCAATATAAAAATAAAAATAAAATCAAAAGGTCTCTCTCTGGCTTCAACATGACGAGAAAGTAACAACATAATAGCACTCAATACAACACTAGTGAATATCGCCCATCAATAGATCCAAGTTTATATCACCTTTGATTTTCTACTTTATTGTACAACTATATATTTCTAATTATGTCTAAAAAATATCCAATTAATAAATTTGTCACACATTAGTCTAGACTAGCCTAATTTAAGTTACCCCAAACTACCCTCCAAGACATGGATGCAACTCAAACTGACAAAATTTACGTTGCGGTTGGCTATGATGTGTTAGATGGATTTCAAACATTGGATTGGGCTTTGAAGAAATGGAATTCTCATCCAAATATTTCTATAATCATTTTACATGTGAAATACAACCCTTCCAAAGAACATGTTTATACACTCCGTAAGTTTTTTTTTACTTATTAACATCTTAAATTTTCTTTCTCAATATAGCATTTAAGATTTGGTTTAGTGGCCAAGATAAGTAGAAAATATAGTGATAAAGAAATTTTGAGTTAAATTTTCAGTATCAGTAAGCTATTAACATTATTAATTATTAATATTGATTGTTGCAAAAGAAATTATTTTTCACATAATAAAATAAAAAGTTTTTTCCTTCATACCATTGAATCTCAATTGGGTTTTCATTTATATTTTGTGATTTTTTTTTTTGCAGTTGGAAAACTCCCTGCAAAAGGTGCATGTGAAGAGAAATTAGATCGAATAAGGAAATATGAGCAAAACATAATCAACAAATTGCTTTACAAGTATATAGCTTTATGTGACAAAGTGAGAAAATTTTACCACTTCATTAACACAACTCAAATTAAAGGAACTTTGCTTAAATGATTTCCTCTAATTAATGTATTGTATCTCTGTCTATGTACTGCAGATTCCAGCTGAAACATTTGAGGTTGAGAGATTTGATGAACCAATGCAGAATCTAACATTAGACTTGATTCTTGGTCTAGGAATAACCAAATTGGTCATGGGATTTTCATTCATGAGACCTTCTATGTACTCTTTCTATCTTTATTTTCTTTTAAATATAATTTTGGTAACTATAATATTTAATAAATATTAATTTTAGTGTCTAATATTTTTTTAAATTTTCTAGACTAAAAAACTAAACATGTTTTTTAGAAATGACAATATAACCTGTATCCACGGGTACTCATCCAAATTCACTTGATTTTGGCGAAAAAAATCCATTTTGATTGGATTTGAGTGCAAATTTTTTCCGTAATTAAAATTTGAGGGCAGATACGGATTTGAGAGTGGTGATATTCACCTCGCACCTGTCATACAAGTAATATTATAGTAATTTTTAAATATTATAATCTTATCTCTATAAAAAATATTTTTTAATTTATTATTATCTAATAATAATAATTTTTTATCATATTAATTATAATAAATATGATTTTTAAATTTATAAATACATACGAATGAGTGTGGGTATGGGCGGAGAAACCCAAACTACATTGCAGATAAAGATAGAGTCTAAATTTTACATCAGCTATAAAATGAGTGCGGATTTTTTTCAATTAATCAAATACAAAGATGGAAGAGACAAAATCTGCCTCCACCTCCGTTCCTTATAGTTGTCATACCTAATGTTTTTAGTATTTGGTAGAGTCTTAATAAGAGACTAAAATTATGGTTCTAAATTTCAATTGTAGTTTACACTTCAAACCTTGATATTGCATCAAAATGCATATAAGTGAGTCGATATAGTTGCAATTACAACCGTGATGTCACAAGAGATTAAAAATGTACTAAGGGTTCAAACTAAATTTACTAGTTTTCTGGATATAAAAAAAATATTTAATCGTGTAATTCAAAAAACAATTATTACTCTTTTCTTCTATATAAAAAAATTAGCTTGCAACTCTTCAATGGCTTTGCTAATTACATTTTAATTTTCATATGGTATAGAAAATCAAAAGATGCCATGAACGGATTGTTCTATGTTCATCGGCACAAGCCTGATTTCTGTGAATTATTCATAATATGTGGAGGGAAACAAGTTTCACCAAGAGTGAAGAATGATGAAATAATCATGGAGGATGATAATGGTGTCAAGGTTGCCAAAATGAGAGATAAGATGAGTTTTAAAGATTGGCTAGAGAGAATGATAAGTGATAAAACCGTTGATTCCAACCACAAGAATTCTAGTAGATCATCAATTTCCTCAACATATTTGGAGGCTCATCTAGAACAAAATTATATCCAAGAAATTGAAAATTATTTACATGAGTTAGTGTCCTTAAATTTCAAGGAAGGAAGTTTTGGACAAGACAACGATGATTCCTTCGATACTCCAATTGAGCCTTGTTTCCAAGAACTTCAAATTTATGATAATAATAAGGTACATAACTAAAACTATCGTATTCTCGGTTTCATATTGAGTTTCACCAAATATAAATTGTCTCAAAATAAATGTTATTTTCAATTTTCAATACACCTTTAATGATTTTTTTATACTACATTTAAATAATTACTATGAGCACAACTTACGAATATTATAATACTTTACATTGATAATAGTAAAAACTTCACCAATAATTAAGATGGATAATTTGATACAATAAATTTTCTATGTGTAAAAACCTCAAATGACACTCATGAGATGGATATAGTAGATAACATTTTTTAATATTTTACGTTTTTATTGGATTCCATAGGCCCATTAGTAAGGAGTGTGCATAGATTTAATACCGACACTTAAGATTAAAGATGTGTCTGATGCATGATATATATTAATGTCTGACATCAATATATTTAGTTTACATTCAATTAATTCCAATTTTCAGATTTTCAAATTATTATTTGACGTGAACACTTTACATATATATATGCATAGCTGATTGGTAAGTGTTCAAGCATACAAAGAGACTAACCCTCTATGTTTATTATATATATGCACTTTTATATTGGGATGTTACTTTCTCTCCGCACAAATTATTCAAAAGTACGCATTCAAACTGCGCATATTTAATTATTGTTTGGATGCATACATTTGAACTTATATTAGGGATGGGAAAAGCAACCCCGATACATTATGTTACATATTCACATAGCATATATACTCATAAAAAAGTTAATGCACAAATTTGATACCTACTCAGAGTGCTGCAGAAAAATTTGAGATCCTCACAGATAAATTGAATGAAGCTTACAATACCATCCAAGTGAAAAGAAAAGAAGAAAAGGACAATTTGGAGAAGCATGCAAAAGCTGAATGGGCTATTTATATATGCAATCGTCGGGTAATAATATTCATAAGCAATTAATCTATGTGTTCCCAACAATGTAGTTTCCACCTATAATACTTTTTGGTTTCAATATATATATATATTTTTAAATATATAATAAAGGGAAACAAAAATTGTACATGCAAATATACTTCATTTTCATTTTAGTCTTTGTTGTTTTGTTTTAGTCTTTACAAAATTTGTTTATATTAGAATTAATCTTATTAGTAAAATATTTAATTTTAGTACCTCTAATATGAGTGACTTAAGGGACTAAAATAAATATTTCAAACACATTACAAAAACCAACTTTAATATAAATAAATTTTGAAGACATAAACAAAATAACAAACAAAAAATACAAAAATTAAGTGGACTAAATCAAAAGATTGTAATTTTATAGGACAAAATCCATATTTAAATCATTTTCTTACCACAAATGATATCATATTTTCAGGAAGAAGAAGTTGAATATCTAAAAAGTGAGGAATTGACAAGAAAGGAAGAACTAAAGAAGGAAGTGAATGCAGAAAATGAAAAAATTAAAAAAATTAGGATGAGTGTTGAAGAGAGCAAACAAAGGCTTCACTCACTAAAAGAGCTACAACTAGAGCTTCAAAATAAGCTTCATGTTTCCAAATTGAAATTTTTAGAATTTGAATCCAAACTAGAGAAAGTAAATGATGCAAGGAATGAGATGCTAATGAAAATTGAAGAGCTAAGTAGACAAAGGGATGTTATGAACAAATGGATTATGTTTATCAAAGAAAAAAATGTCACAAAAATGAGTACTAAGGTAATAGAGAATGAATGTGGTTTAAGAGAGTACACAAAGGAGGATATTATTTTGGCCACTCACAATTTTTCAGAATACTTGAGGTTGAAATCTTGTGAGAATTTGAGTAATGTCTATAGAGGATATATTGACCATTCCAATGCTGCAATCAAGTTGCTTGATTCTACTCTTGGCTTGTCCCAACAAGATTTCCAAGCTAAGGTAAGCAAGTTAACAAGAAATATTTAACCTCTGTTGTTTATAATTTGTAAAACATATTTTAATTTGTGTCCTACATTATTAGAAGAGTTTCCTTCACATGGTTGGACAATACTAGTAGTATAAAAAAAATTAGAACAAAGATGGATGAAAATGAAACTCATATTTTAGTAGAGTTAAAATGTGTGAACAGGGTACAAAATTGTGAATAATTATGTAGAAAGAATCCATTATTTAAATTAACATGGAAGTTTTGTTAATACATGAGAAATTAATATTTTAGAGAAATTTTGTCATTTTTTTACTTTTTCTTTTTTATTTGTCATTTTTTAAATTTCATTTTTTTATATGACTTTTTTTCTTTTTTATTTGTCGTTTTCGAAGTTTAAAGTAGCTAATATTAAATAATATTTTGTGAAAATTATCCTCAACTAGAGAGATAAATAGGTGAAATAAGATAATAAATAGTTAAAGATATTTAAAAAAAAAAGATAAATAATTACATAAGTAAAAAAGAATTATTGAAGTGTAAATAATGTTAAAATGACAATTAAGAATAAACAGAGGAAGTATTTCATATTGTTGGGGTAAAAAAAGTTTCACTGATCATAACCAATTATGTGATATAAATAAAATTCAAGAACTAAGTTTGATTTGATTGATGTAATCATCTTGGCCAAATTTGGTTATGACTAGTATTAGTTGTCACATTATTAACAATTTATTTAAGAAAGACAAATGAAAAATATTTATTCTATAAAATATTCTATTGTTGATTATTTAATTTATTTTAACAGAATAGTTCTATCGTAAAATGAATAATCAAAATGTTCATAAATTTTAGTAAACTTTTCTGAAGTTAAAATGTTTATAGTTGAGGTCTCTTGGTAGTATTTGGCATCCTCATCTTGTTGCTGTATTGGGCTTCTGCTCTGAGCCCAAATGCTTAGTTTTGGAATACATGCACAATGGCAGCTTGGAAGACATACTACTTTGCAAGACAAGAACCAGGCCCATTAGCTGGCAAGATCGCATAAGGATAGCCATAGAAGTTTGTTCTGGGCTGGGCTTTCTCAATGCATTTAAGCCCAGGCCCATTATTCATTGTCATCCTTCTCCATCCAACATCCTCCTAGACTACAATTTTGTTGCAAAGATCAAAGGGTTTGGGCTTCATGGGTGCAATAAAGAATGTGATGTTGGGTTAGATATGAAGGCAATAGGGGTTTTGTTGCTTCATCTTTTGACTGGAAGAGGAAATTTGGTGAAAATGGATATGGAAGCAATTTTTGATGAGATTGGTGAAGAATGGTCATTGGATGTAGCAAGAGAAGTTTTGGGCTTGGCAATGAGGTGCATGACCATGAATTGTGAGTCTAATATAGAAATGAGCATAACAAGAGTGATGGAGGAACTCAATGAGATAAAGAAAAAAGGGTGGTGAATCTAGTAAAGTGCCTAACATTTTCCTTTGCCCAATCCTTCATGTTAGTCTTCTAATCTATCTATCTATTTATTTATTGACTTATTGTTAAAATAATGATCCAATGTTAGTCAAAAAAATAATACCATTTGATGAGTTGTTATGTCTTGTCAACACTAAACATTAGTGGTGAAAAGCATTAACTAAGAAATATTAAATTTTACCTAAAAACCATCCGCAATTCAACAAAATTATGCAATTTTTACATGAGAACATAGTACTAGTTAGATATGATTAGTGTAAAAAGTGTTGAACTAATGTAAAATGATTGTAATAAGAAATGTTTCATTTTTATGATTTTATTTTAAAATTTATCAAATTGTTATTAAATGTATTTAAAGAAAATGAATTCTATTAACATATTTTTATTTATTGTTGATCTATTTTTTATCAACTAATTTAAAGATTTACTTGTTATGCATTAATCATAAAAAAATTTACATATGCATAATTCAATCAAATGACATCACAACATCATTTTATTATGTTAAATCATAAAATATCTCCATAAACATCTATATCATATATGATTGGATGTATACAAAAGTTTTCTACTTTCAAAGATATATAATAAAATTATCAATTTAATTAAATAACTTATAAAATATTATTTTAGTTATCCTTTAACATAAGGTTACAACTTTTGTAATGTTCAAATGCAGAAAGTAATGAGAAATCCACACATAGCATCTGATGGGTTTTCTTATGAGCTAGAAGCAATAGAAGAATGGTTGCAATCTGGGAAAGGGAGAAATCAGATATAAGGTTGTAAAATAGACACACCTAGTACATAACTTTTACCTAATAACAATACTAATGAATTTCACATGATTTAATTACAATTACAATTTTTTGGCACATTAAATGCATGGATATAAACAAGCATTTTTTTCCTTTATAATCGACATAAAATTTATTTAATTAAAATTTTAGAAGTTGTATTAAAAAGAGTAGATTAATGTGTGTGTATATACATAAGGGAGTACTTTTTATATATAATGGTTGATTAATTTGATTATATACATAGTAACTTTTTCTTTTATGTTCTCAAATAAAAACTCCAACCTTGTAATTGAGAGGTTGAGCGGACACGCTACAACTAAAGATCTGTTGTAAGATTTATCAAATGCCATTTATTTATTTCAACTTTAAATATCAAACAGAAAGAAGCTACAAAAATGAATTAGCAATTGATTAAAAGAATTATGTATAAGTACAATAGTTTCTTCACTTTTTCCTTTTCAGTTCACAAATTTACCTATATGTCAGAACATTTTGTAATTTCACAAGCATAATCAGTGCTTTACTATTTCCTATTTGGTATTCTGAAATTCAATCCATTTATATGTTTATATTCTTCATAAGCTGCTATATCTTCTATGCCCACCAATACAAACATTGGACACGACACTGATACACACTAATAATACTTTATGAAAAATTTAATCAAATGTGTCGATGCTGTATTAGTATCTGACACTACCACATGTCAGACTTCAGGCACACCTTCAATTTCTAGTGCCGATGTTACATAGATAATTCAGTAGAGAATGTTACCATTAGTGCCTGAATAGAAGAACTCAATAGATAACTTTGTAATCAAACTCCTAACCATTTTGCCCAACAAAAACATCTAGCAACTTTCCTTGGCAGAGAATATGGAGATGCCAATGAAGGATCATTTGCAATGTCTTGAGGTTGCATCCATAAATACACCCCTCTTTCTTGTGAACTTCCTGGGACAGTTTTGTCCAGTATGAATGCCAGCAACAATGTAACCACCATGTTTAAGGACATAAGGCCATTGATTGCAAAATCAAGCTAACAGAAATGAAACAATAAAAGGTACAAGTTAGATTAACTTCACCAATAAAAGAAACCAGCTACTAGTTTTAGTGATCCGGATTTATTGTGGTCAGAAAATCTGTGCAGTTATGGAGTCAGCAAGTTGGGACTGTTCGATATCTGGCGACTTAGGTTGAGTTTATTTTTTAAATGGTTTTAAATCTAATATATGGAGTTTAAGATATATGTCGTTTGATGATTTTGATTAAAGACTTGCTAACTATGTGACTTTAAAGATTCTCTAACTATAGGGAATCTAGATACTAACATTAGTCGCTAAATATTTGTACATAGATTTGTTGACTTAAATAAACTTTTGATCTCTCTAGTTTCACTTATTCACGATGTTAGTCATTTTAAAATCTGAAAATATAATCTTCCAATTTTTAAAATTTCATATATTTTTCTCACGAGTCAATTTGAAGATTGTTTTTGCTGATGTGTCAAGTTGACTAATAACCTAACAAAGTCAATGGACGATAACACAATGCATACATGGATTATATTTTCGGATGAAGACAAAATAAGTCCAATATTCAATGATGAAATAAAATCTGAAATTTTAAAAATTGGGATTATATTTTCGGATTTAGAAAATGAGGGACGAAAATCGTGAACAAGTGTAAATATGTGAAATTAAAATTAATTTGGAGAAATCAGTATTGATATCAGAAGCTTGTAAATTAATTTATCTAACAAAATGATTGACAATGACATATTCATATGTAAACCATCAAAGCTATTCCTTATTATACTTTTAATAAAATAATAATTATTGGATTCAACTATCCAAGCGATATAAGCATAGATAAGTGCTTACTTGTTTAATTCCTGAATGGAATGGTCCACTAGAAGCAGCTGCATAAGGAACTAGATAAGAAGGCAGTATCAAAGTGGATTGAGGCTGGTATTGTTGAAAATAGGAAGGGATGGATAGACCAAGGAACAATGAAACACCAACTATTGTTATGTTCCTAAAACTTCCTGATTGACCATACTGTAATGTTGAGAGTCCTAATGCTGTTATAAGAACCCACATGAAACATAGTATAGATGCAGCCAAGGCCTGTGGAATAGAAGCAAGAAGAGCACCCACTTTTCCTATAAGAGAAAAAGCATTTAGAACCTTGTTTGCACATGAAAATATGTTAAGGATTTTCGTTTTTCTACTTTGGATTATAGCATCAAATACCTTTTTCTGTTTCAATGAATCACACGTAGAGATATTGATAAGACACATAGAGTTAATGGTACCAAGAAAAAGTATTTTGTTTTGGTTCAAAATACTACTTAAACTTCACTTTATTTGTTTATTTTTACTAGAAAGTAAACGAAGAAAATTATTGTGTAATTAAAAAAAAAATCTCAAACTAAATTTTGAACTACGCAGAAGTTGATAATACGTTGTCAACATTTTGTGTCAACTTAGTGGTAAGAGTTTGACCTTATAACTTCAAGCGACTGTGCTTAAATCTTTTATGAGATAGTTTTAAAAGTTAGTGTCACTTTAATTAATGATAATTTCTCCCTTCCTCAATTTTTGAAAAATAAAATAATATATGTAAATAGAAATATTGTGAGAATTAGTTTAAAATTTTAGATGGACCAAAATTAATCATTGCATATACTTAGATTCAGTTGTTGAATAATTTTGACATAGAATTATGACTCATGTCATTGAGTTTTGTTTCTTTACCCATAAATGAGAAGAGGATCATGAAGGCTGCTCCAAGTTCCACTACCCTCCTACTTGCAACCTTTGTTATGTCAATTGTGTGAACATTTTCTATCAAGGTAGTTGATCCAGTTCCTGAACCCCAAAGACCTGCTAATATACTACATAAACCCTCCAATGCAATTCCGCGGCTCACAACTTCTGGGGTTGGAGGCCTCAAATTAATTCTCAGAGATGCACTGTGATAAGTTCCAATCTGGGAAAATGAACATACAATCATTCTCATAGTCACAATTTTAGGGTCTGTTTGGATTGACTTAAATTTGATATTATCTACTATAGTACTAGCATAAACACTTGTGAGACCATTCGCAAAAGCTTATGAAAACAATTTATGACATGTTTATTAGTTGTTTCCAGCTTATTTTCATTAGCTCGCTAAAATAGTTTGTCACAATAGATCACAGTTTATATGAAAACAGTTTGACTATATTCTGCCTTTTGTTATAGAAATAGCTTATTTATAATATCATACAAACTTATGCTACAAATGCTTAATTAAGTTATTTATCCTAACAGGCCTAAGTTTCATCTCTTGTACATGTTTGGTCTTTTGTTTCAACATGAAAATTCATTTTAAGGTTTAAAAGTTATATAGGTTTTGTAAAGAAGTTTGTGGCCGCGATCTGGATCGTGACATCAAGTTTTTATGTCTCTATAACCGCGATTTAAGCTTTATCAGACACATTTGACTCCGATTCTCCGCAATATCAAGGATCGCGATGCGGCCACAACCGCAATTTAAAGCCTTATTGATAACCACCCTTTTGCATTTACGATTTAACATGACATATAATAGGTTTTTATATTGGATCTAACTCATCTTTACAAAACTGACTTATTGGTAAGAGACTAAGGGGTACCTCTTTTTATAAACTCTTTTCAGACCTTATCTATTTTCAAATTGAGACTTCAGATTTTCTCAATACTATATATGTGTGCACTTTATAAATGATATTTTACACTTGCAAGCATTTAAATATGAATAATGTACTTACAGAATCAACAGAGGCAACCAGGGACACTATGACCATGATTATGCAAGTCCTAAAATGGAAAATAGGGAAACCCCATTGTAAAGGGTAAGGAATTCTGAGCCATGCAGAAGTTGACAATGCAGTTGATACATCAGTTCTGCAATGCTTCATTGTATAAGCATGATTTTTGCATGAATCAATCAGAATGTTTGAACTAGGGATGTTTGGATCGCATCCTTTGTAGTTATATGCTCCCCCAGCTGTTAAAAATGATGCATATATCCAAATTATTGTAACACTTAAAGGAACCTGCAAATATTAAATTGTGTCAACAGAATTTGTTAGTATATATAATAAAGGAAAACTTTAACCTAGTATTCTCAACAATTAGACACAATTAATAATGAATTGCACAATCATTAGTTTAAGATTAGCATAAGCATCTAAATTCTAGCATGGTCAAGGATTTTATGAACTAGAGAGCACACAAATTGTACACGATATATGCCATGCCTCAAAACTTCAAAATCAAACAAGTGACATTTTTAGGAAAAATATCCTTGAAAATGTAGAGATGCATCCTTCTAGTCCCTCACATAGTCAATTATCGATATCTCAAAATGATCCCTAAGATTACAAAATTTTAATTAAATTCGTCCTTTCGTTTGTATTGGCATGGACTATAAATCTATAATGACATTAAGTTAGTAATATTAGGGATGAATTTGAAACTAAGTGAATAATGTTAATGAGGCATTTGATAAAAAATCAAGACAGGGAGACAAACTTGATTAACATTTTCCAATTTTAAGGATCATTTTAAAATATCAATAATATGGGATTTCACGCATCAATTTGGGTACTTAGTCGATATTTTAATTTAAAAACTTACAGCATAAATTCGAAACAAGTGGTGTCCAAAGATAGATATTCCTCGAAGATGCTTCAAATAAGAAAAGAAGAAAAAATCTATATCAGTTTCAAAAAGTTGTTGACAAGAGGGCCATTTTGTTTATTATGAAAAGAAATGAAATAGTTGGGTCAGGAGGGCTCACCAGTGTGAATATTAGAACCAACACAATTTGTGGAATGCTAATTTCCATGCAAGTGCCAGCTTGTGGAAAGCCATAGCTAAAGAATGCTAAACCTACAGCAGCAACAGTTGGAGCCACCACAATTGGGTTGATTATCCTAAAACAAATTGTAATAAAATTGCAAAGAATGAACACATCACATACATAAGTCTTGATAACTTTCTTCTGACAAATTTCAGAGTAGATTTTATGATTAGTTCATTCACCATATATAAAATCTCATCAAATTGTTTTCTTAAATTTGAGAATAAAGGGCTTAATTTGTTCTTCAATCACCCTTTTCTCAGTTTCAGGATGTGTAAACTATATTACATTCTCCAAGAGAAATGTCAAAGCCAATGAATCATATAATATATAGTTGAATTACTGATTTTGTTTGCCTTTCCAATGATGATGCAGGAAATATGATTTACTGCCAATGAATAAACCACCAAAATGGTCTCGGACTTTTTAGAAAATATGAATAGGATGTGAAATATTTGGTCACTGAAAATATGAATATTTCAATTTAGTCCTCAATTCTGTAAAAAGTTTCTCAAATTCATCATTTTGAGAATAGAAGATGTCTAAATTTACTAATTTCAACATGAAAACATGAAAGATATTTCTTTCCCATCAGAAATTTAACAAGCTGCTGGGAATACAAGAAAGATCAAATGCAGCTTCTTGTTACCTTAGAAGAAGAGACATTAAACCACTAAACCCCAGAATACATTGGAATATTGAACCAACAATTATAGCTCCTTGGAGTTCTCTCATTATGTGCCTAAATTTCTGCGGTTATTATAAGAAGGCCTTAATATCAAAAACCAAAAACAGTTTTCAACAATAAGAAGAAAAACCAAAGTAAACAAAAATGTGATTAGTTAATAAATTTTAACATTTGTCTTGCAGGTAGTAAAGTAATTTGAAATGCAGATGGTTGACAAGTAGTGATTAGTTGTCAGAGTAAAATAATGCTTTCTGTCTATAAGTGAACTTACATGGTGTGTAAGATTTCGAAACTCTTCGGCATTGATGATAACTAGTGCCGGTGCCAAATACACAAATGAGCTCCCTTGAACTAAAGGCAGTCGAGTTCCAAAGTATAAGTGCAGTATCGTTGTGACGCCCGAAAGAAACAGCATAGTAGAAATTACACTAGCAGTATCCTTCTGTCATGATTGATGCAAAAGTGAAAAAATAAGAGTTTGGAAAACTAATCAATTTTCACAATGCATAATCAAAACATCAACCATTATGTAAAAGATTATGCTTACATCTGTTCCACCCATGGTTGGGACCATGACTAATGGGATTAACACTAATGAGCCAACCAATGATAGGTAGTGCTGCAGACCATAATAGATAAGAAGTACTGCAGTTAAAGATGCTAAGATGTAAGTCAAAAAGAAGTACCAACTTTTTTAGCATGTCAGAGAATTAACATTACTATTTATAATATGGTATCATACTTTGAATCCATGATTTACTAATAAAAAATGAGGGAAAATGGGAGGGGCATCACAATGCCCTTCATCAAACAATATGATAAAAGGCCAAATATGTGTACTAGTGCAACACATATATACAATTATACCGCCTTTGTTATCAAGTTTTATCATATCAGCACATATTCAACGGACCCCATTAGAACTCTGCCGCAGAGGTTTCTCTTTTCTAATTATTACTATTTTAACCCTAGTATATTGAATAGTATGCAAACCAGTTTGACAAAGTCCATGATTAAGGGGACGTTTGGACTAACTAATGACATAAGTACTTCAATACGCCTTTGGAAGAACTTATAAAATGTCTGTAAGGTGTTTTCCACAAACTTCTCAAAATCTTATAGAAAATAGCTTATGAGCTTATACATATAGCATATATACTCCAATTTAAATAGATAAAGTGAGACATCATTACTTATATTCAAACTAAACAGTATTGCTTACATAATCATATTGTATAGGCACAAACTTGAGGACCAATAAACTTGATGACCAATCTAGGGCTCATAATTGAAAATAATTTTGGGTCTGTGAACATCTAAACTTACAGAAGCTAGCTACATTACTATTTACTACATATATGAGAAAGTTCCATTGCTGAAGAACAAATATTATGCAGTTCAAAAATCATAGGATAAATGAAACTGATTAAAATATACTATATTTACTTATGGCCTGCGTCTAGCATAAGGGTTCAGACATCAATTTTTCCATACAAACTCAAGTTAAAACAAACCATACTGTTTTGATAACTATCTAAAATTAGCTTTGCATGTTAAATTTGAAAAACAGGTAAAATCAATTTAAACTAAGTTTAATTGCTCTGTAGGACTCTGAATTATTGAGAAAATTTTAAATAGTTGCCAGTAATTCAAGACCTACTGAGTAATTAGACCTTTAGACTAACCAACACTCGGATTTTCTGTGAGTCCATACTTCATTTGAGACTGTCCTTGAAACCCTCTATGAGCATGTTCCTCATCCTCAGTATACAGATTCACCTTAACATCTCCTTCAGCTACACTTTCATCTTCCTTCTTTTTTTCTGGCATAGGAGCAACTGCAGAAGAAATTCCCAGTCCATGGCCATTACCATCCCTAATCAAATTCATCATTCCATTAGTATCATCATTCCTTCTTAGTCCAATATTCTTATCACCATAGCCCAAAACAGGTTCAACCACATTTTTCCTCTGATTTTGGTTCCCTATTGTCTCATTCAAACCATAATTTGACCTCAAAAACTTATCTTTCTCACCCCTTCTAGCTCCATGCTTCGACTCATAATCCGGTTTGATCTCATCGTCCATGTTCGGCCTCGCAACCCCGAGAACGGGATCAATCTCTATCTTAGGAGAAGACCCTCCTTCTCTTTGATCATCATCATCGTCAACAACAACAGAACTCTTCTCTACATCAAAACCAACACTGTCAAACTTCTCACTTACACTAGTCCCAGCTTCACCAGAGTAATCAGACACAAACCCAGTTTTCTTTGCCCAAGTTCTCAACTCTTTAGGATTATGATGCTTACTTCTTGGTACAAAAGGCTCAATTTTGATGCCATTAGAATACTGCTTCTTGCCTTTGCTATTGACACCCCTCATAACCTTCTCCTTATCTACAATTTCTGAGCTTGACCCTGTTTCCATTGTAGCTTTTTCCTTTGAAAATTGAAGTGACTATTCAAAAACAAATTCAACCCAATATAGTGCAAAGAAAAAAGATTAAAACTTTGCAACAAGAAGGAACCTTAGGCTTCACAAAACAGCAAGGAAACAAAAAAAACTCCATAGAAAAAGAGATAGAGAGTAGAAGCAAAGGTACAGTGAAAATGGAGAAAGGACGAGAAAAGAAAGTTAGAAAACTATTACAACAGAATCTTGTCTTCATTATAACTCATTGCAGCTTGAAAGTTTCTATCATAAAGTGTGAGTGTGTGTGACATTTTTTTGGGAATGTTCGATGTTGACATAGTAAGAAGGTAATTTAGCAGCTGAATTATGAGATGGAAGGTGATAGTGTCAATGTGTCATAGATATAACTGCAAGTTGAATCTTCATTTGGTCTTTTTTTTGTCTTCTTTTTGTTGGTGGAAACTGATACTACAACAACAACGTGGGACTCTTTGCTTCAAAATGAAGTTTCATTGTTTTTATTCTTCACAGCATAATTTCAGACAGAAGTGGACTAGTTTAATAATTTAATTGGGTTGTTTGTGACATGATAAGGATAATGATGATGATTTATATGGTGGAAAATGTGGGATTTAATATGTCCTAATCAAATAGCATTGCTGGAGGCCAGTTTAGTGTGGTTTGTTAAAGATTATATTAGATTTGATTTAACTGCCCAATTCCAAGACTTAGAGGGTTACTTAAGATATATTGTTATAAATTAAAGTAAAAATAATTTTCAAATATTATTTTTAAAAATTTTTTTAAGGAAAAACGAAAAAAATTATTATTAGTTTGTTTAAAATTATAAAAAAAAAATATTTTGTATTTCTCTTTCTTAGATTAAAATGATTTTTTTTGAAAGCTAATTAAAATGATTTTTCATTTTCAACATAAAAATTACTACCTTTTAAACAAAATGATTTTACAAAAAAAACTTACACAAACATAACTAAAACATTGATTTTTTTTACTAAATAATTTTAATAAACACAGTAATAATGATTTCTCGTTGACATAACCGGAGACAAATTATTTTTATATTTTAATTTTATTATATTTGTAGTTATTTTATCGTTTTATATTATTAATCTGAATATTATAATTTTAAATTTGTGTTGATTTCGATCGATATATTATATTAATTTTAATTAATTAATGTTGTTTTTTAAAGAAAACAAAATTAATTTTTTTACCGTTAAAATCAACTTGTAGATTTGAAGTTAGCTTACTAACATAACATAACTTCACGTCAAATTTAACACAATACATACAAATATTGGATGAGTTGGGATTCAAAATGATTTTTTGGGATTCACACGTTGGATTTGGATTGTTTGTTGTCACGTGATTAACTAATTTTTAAATCTATATTTGTTGCCTTAATAACAAGTTAAGATGAGTATAATATAAGATTTTTTTTTTTTTTTTTTTTTGTCGGCAACAGATATCATTCTTCAATTCTTTATACTTTTCATGATTTTATCCCCCTAATAAGTTACCAAACCATAATGAACCCAAATCTGAAGCTGAATGATACAAATTCTGCTGTATAAACTTCAATCATTATTCTAAGGAAAAATGTAAGAGAACCATTTCAACTCATGACAATAGTCAATGAAGATTAATTTAATTGGTTAAGAATTGACTCATATCATACAAGATTGTCCATTCAACTCTTGCCATCCGCATAAGAATTTGGTTGACGGATTTATATGTAAGTACTTATGTTAGCACTTTATGAGCCTTAAAATCTATTATGACATTGATTAAACTCAAAATCCAATTCATCTAAATTTTTTATTATAAAAAAATCATAATATAACAATCATTATGCAAAATTATTAAATTATTTAACAATTTTTTAATCATATACTGATGTGAAGTATTCACCGACTTTACTATTGGACATTGACAAATCTCCTCCGGGGAATCTGGCCGCTACCTTTGACGGGGTCTACCTTCTCAACCACATTTTCTCCATTCAAAAATGAACCCTAAATCATGCTTAAAGGATCTAAGTCTAGTTCCACACAATCCAATGTAATGTTGGTACAAAAAATTGATATATATGCCCACAATATAGATATTCTTTCTTATATATAGTAGACAAAACTTATGTGCATTTTCTTAAATGTTTTTCGTATAGATATTAACTTAAAATACATTTTTTGTAGTTATAACTTTGAGAAAATTATAAATTTGAGGAAACCATAGTAGATATGAATATTTTAAGTTAAAAGTTATACAAAAAGCACATAAGAAAATGCACCTAAGTTTTATCCTAAATTGTATATGTTTTAATTAAACCCCTTCAGCATTCTTCCCAAAAGACAGTACTTTTCCGCATTAGGATCAAAGTAAATCAAAGCATCCCAAAGACATGCTTTACAAAATGCTCGGAACTGAACAAATACATTTTTCATAACATTGTTTGATCCTTAGACAACAAAATGCCAAACTGAATAATGCAAATCAAGCAAGATTGTATCAAACTTTCTACAACACTACAGTTCACATCAGCAGATCATAGAAATACTGATTCATGCTATTTTGCAACAAAAAAAACTTCCAAAATATATGCAATCTCCTCAAGTACAAAAGGCATACTATATATACAATATACCACCTGATAGATGCATTGCATTTGATACATTCATTACCTTTTCTTGTTTTGTTGGTTAAAGATACCATTAACATTGTTTCACTATGTCATACAAATTTCAAATATCTGGTCATGTTGATCAAGATTTCCCACACACCTGGTCAGAAGGAGATAAAAGAAAGGAGATACAAAAGGTTGGATGAGGATTCAACAAGCACAATAAAAGGGAAGGACAAGAAAGCAAAAAAATGGAAATACATATGCTCTTCAGATTAGGCTAAAAAAATTTCAATTCCACAAAATAGTAACCATAGAAATTAAATGAGTCAGAGATACCAAACAATAATGTGATTTACCTACCATGAGAATCAGAAGACACTGATCCTAAAATATAGCCACTTTGTGGACATGTTTTGACTAATTTAAGTTTTGCTTCCACTCTCCCCTTTACTTACCTGCCCATCTTATCTCCCTTTTTCTAATTCTAAGCAGGTAATTACACCACAAAATAGTAGAGAAAGTAATGGTGCAATGTGGAAACATAGTAACTAGAGGTTTCTATTTCTCATATAGTAACCTCTTCGTGATAACGAAGAAAGTCACATTAAGTGAATGTATTATTGAACAACTTAATAAACCCTTATCATATAAGTGTTCATGATTTATCACTTTGTACAATGGAAGAGAGAATAATGGATAACTCTGCATAACTTATTTCTGTAAGCTATTCTATTTTCACAAGTTCTTCTAAACTATGAAGCACTAACATAGACACAAACACATGACACAAAAATATTAATAATAATCTATGAAAATAGAAGTGATTGAATACAACGACATGTGCTGCTGTCTAACATCATCACAAGTCAGACAGCTGACACACCTTTAACCTGACGTGCCGATGCTACCTAGCTTCTAAACACTTGCACAAAAGTTTTAGTCATGAAAATCTCAAACAAACTCTTCGAAACACCCTCAAGCACACCTGGCAAGCTCAAGACTCGGTTATTCAAAGAAGCATCAACAATCATTTGCACATGAATGTCAATTATAAATTATTCACATACTTAAACGTGGATCAAGTTCAGCATCCAACATTCCAATCTAACACAACAACAGATTACTTACGAAAATAGCACATCTTCAATTCAAAGTGACAATTTCCATCATATATTATCAATCAAATTCACAAAAACCTACAAGAACAATAACAATTTCCATAAACACAAACCAAAACAATGAAGGTTCTGAACGAAATTCTTCAAATTCATTAACAATAAAAAACTTAAAGCAGCACGAAATTGACATCAAGCATCCACAATTATCAACAGCAACAACGTCATAATCACAACAAACGTTTAACTTTTTAAAAAATAAAATAAAAATAACTAAATGTAACATCATATACACAAGGTTGACGGTAACGGTTGGTTATAGGGTTGGTGGTGTGAGAGAGAGGAGGCGAGCAACACGTTGTTGTTGAAGACGGTAACGGCGTTTAAGGTAATCTTCAAGGATTTCCATAACAGATAGAAAGCGTTTCATCTCATGGAGACGGCGTGTGAGGTGGGCTTCACGAGCCCTGGCGCGAGCAAGCCGAGCTTCGGTGTCGGCGAGCCGATCGCGGAGATTTTCGAGCACCAAGGCTGAATGATCATCGTTGTTAACCCTATCTCTTTCAAACGATGGATGCTGCCCACAACACATAGCTTCAGATTTTTTTTTAAATAAAAACAAATTGTAATTGAAGTTCAATAATAAGGAGGATTGGAAAAAGAGCAACTTCTGGGGTTGGGTTTGTGAGATTTTTCTCCTTCTTCTCGTGCACCTATTCTTTTAAATATTTTTTTTTCTCCATTTTTATATAAAACAATCTTAGTAAAACAAATGTCATTTTTCATGAGACTTAATTATAATTTTGATATATCTATTATAATTAATTTATGAAATTAGTTTTTTTATTTTTTATTTTTTGATAATTTTGATATATTTTTTATAATTTTAAATTAAAAAAAGACGATCTAATATATTTTTAATGATATAATATATAATTTAACGATATAAAATTATTTAGATGCATTAATTATTTATATATCATCAATTAAATTAAAAATCTAAAAAATTTCTGAAGTTAAAATTTAAGTTTTCACGATGTTTTATTTCAATTTCATTGATATTAATTATTATACATTATAATATCATATGTCACGTTATTTAAAACAATCCAACATAATAATTTTTTAGTTAAAAAATCATAAAGAGATATCAAAATTGTCGTCTTTTAAAATAGATAATCAATTTTGTGAATCAGTAAAAATATAGAGACTAAAATTGCAATTAAACCTTTTATAAATTATAACAAGGAAGATTAAATACTTTTTCACAAGAATATTCTTAGTTAAATGGAAAGAATTATAAAATTATTATCTTTTATGTTTTAATAATTAAAGGATAATTTTGAAAAAGATTGTACATTGTTGATAAATTTAATGTGAAGACTACTTCTCTTAATTTTTATAAATTAATTAAAATGGTCTTATTCAAGGATATTCAAGGATATTTTTCCATTCAATTATTCAAGGATATTTTTCTTAAAAGGATTGGTTGCGCTATTGAAACTATGTTAGAAATTGATTGTTTGACCCCATTAGATTCAAGGGAACAATTCTAGAATCTGCGTTGAAGTTGACATGTCAAGAAAGCTTGCTTCTCATATGAATATTATGGGAGTGGAAACTCTAAACTTAGAGTATGGAGGGCTATATGAATTTTTTTCCAAGTGTGGTAAGTATGGTTGTAAGAGAGATAGTTTCCGAGAATTGACAAAGGTGATAGGTGAACCATTGGCGGCGAAGGCGAATACAAACACTAATGTTGAACTTTCTAAAACCGTAATGCACGACCCACTGAGGTCAATGGGCCCCGTTTTACTGCGTTAACTAAAGTTAAATATGTTGAAAATTGTATTTACGACGAGGTGACTATTATAGGCACAAGTAACCAAATTTCTAATGTAGCCCAACGAGCTAGGGTTTTCACAACATACATTAAGGAAAAATAAATTGCACACAAGTATAGGAAAACAAAAGAATCAAGCTCCCAAATTTGAATAGAAAAATAATACTGTTAGGAAAAGAAAGTTAGTTGATCCATTACTTATACCCCTTATTACAATTAAGCCACACCCGAACGATGAGTTAATCCTCGAACAAATGAGAATTCTTCAAAAGAAACAAGTGGAGGAAAGACAAATTGTCTTAGCTAATGTTTTCAAAGTCTTTGTTGATGGTTTCAATGTTCTATTCCATTTTGGTGTTAAGAAGCCCCTTTAGGTTCATCACATTGGGTCATCCATGCCTTCCAAACCTCCTAGTCTAGGTGTTAAGGGTAAACCTTCCAGAGATTTCACATGTTGGTCAACAAGATAACCATGATTCTAAAGATGACTTGACTATACCCATGTGGGTAATGTTTCCTTTGGAAAGTTGGGCCCAATCAACTCAATTATGGCATTGCATTTTATTGAGTTGAAATTGTAGAGGTGTGGAAACCAGAGGCTTCATTGCTTTGATGAAATATATTGTTATGGATCATTGCTTTGTTGAAAGATATTGTTATGGATCATTGCTTGTATTTTGTTATTTTTATTGAGTCGCGAGTGTGAGATGATTGTGCTATAAAATTCATCCATAAGTTGGGGTTTGATTATTGGCTTATTTTCTACTCTCCTGATAGTTTAGGAAAAGTCTGGTACTTATGGTATTCATCTTGTTGGAAAATTGATTATTTGTTGGAGTCTAGCCAAATGGTGTATCTAAGTGTTTAGTTTCAATCCCAACATATGTGGTTTTTTATAATTGTTTATGGAGCACCTCGTTTTGTTGAATATAGGGGTTTATGGAATGAGATATGTGACTTAATCGATAGAGTTAAAAAGGCATTGGCTTCTCTATGGTGAATTTAATTTAATTTTGAACTATTTGGAAATGACAAATTATGATGTGAATCCTTGCACAAAAGGTAGTGAAGAATTTTCTGAAACGATTCACGATTGTCATCTAATTGATGTTGGCCTCCAAGGTAGTCCCTTCACATGGCAACATAATGACTTGTATGAAAGATTGGACATAATAATCAACATCTTACCTTGTTTAAATCATATCATACACCTTTTGTAGAACGAAAAGAACACAAAAAATGGGGTTTGAATTCTATTTTAAAAACTTTTTGCATGGCTATACTAAAGTAAAGAAAATAGTGTAAGTGAATTAAAACGGATCCAAGAGACACGACAATTTATCCTAGTTCACCACTAACATGGTAGCTACGTCCAGTCCATTCAACATGAAAGTTCTAATTCACTAGTTTATCACTGAATCAAACTTACACTTGAACATCTATTAGTCACATTGATTGTGTTCAATTTTCTCAACCTTCTAGTTTAGTATAGTCAAGTTATTGAGGAATGCAACTGCTAATGGGCTATGTTACAACACAAGGGTTTTTGAGTTATCTGAATTAGCTTCCTAGATAGTGTTTAAGATTTGTTGCTTCATACTTTCTTAGCAATAGCATGAAGCATAATGATATTGATAAAAAAAATGCAAATGTTCTTGTGGCTTATATATGTCTTCGTTGAGGAAGACACGTCTTTTAAAGAGAACGGTTAATGTTTCTGGCTATTGTCTTGATTGCAAGAAATCAACATGATTCATGAAGTTTGGTATCGTATCTTTGTGGAATTGATTTGCCATATAAATTTTCCAAAAATTGATCTTGTAATTATTCAACGTATCTTGTTTAAAATAGTTGGGAAGTATAGGATATGATGGTCATAACATGTCTTAATATCTTCAAACAAGTAGCAGATTCATGATGTTTATCAAAGGATATGCAATTGCTTTGTCTTCTTTGGAGTGTTGAGTGTTAAATTTTTCAAAGCGTTGAGTTTTTCAAAGAATACATAATAATTTAGGGTCAGACAATCAGACGCTTAATATGATTATTAGAGGCAGAGGCATATTATTGTTTGTCATGCTTATTAAAGTCAGAGGAACATACATTTGTTGAATTCATCAAAGGCAAACAGTGCAGAACACATGTTGAAATAATTAGAGACAATTTAACAATACCATTGATTTGTTTTCAGAGACAACTAGGATGCAACAATGTTCGCATAACAAACTTAGAGAAACGACCTCAGGAGAAGGAGAAGTGTTGTATCTTTGTCTTTGTCTTGTTATCATAAGATACAATGAAAGTCTATTAAACAAATATTTGTTCTCGAACCTGCGCACTTAATCATAATGTTAGATCATTAAATTATTTCCACAAACGATTTTGTGATCATCAAAACAAGTGAATGACATATTTCTTCAAATCAACTTGGTTCCAACACCTTTATGTATGAAATTCTCTCAAATTCATAATCAAAATAGACAACTACAAGCATTTAGGTTTGTTGTTGCATGACTAGCCCATGATGACTTCACTAGCTTCCTTCGACAATCTTGGGTTTCTTTTTCTAAGGGGGAAAATTCTATGGTTTTTCCCCGATCAAAATAAAAATAGTGGAAAAGATGTTTTTGTGTCAAGCTATCAATTAAAAAATGGGAAGAACCTTTGAAAGTGCAAGGGCTTTAGTAGTGAGGAAGAAGACAAACTAAGGAAAGGTATTAAGTTTTGGAAAAAGCTTTTTATACTATTGTATTTGAAAAGACATCAATGTGGAACGTCTGGTCTCGAGGTTTCGAAAGGGCGTGTACTCAAGTATGATATTCAAAAAAATATTTTTTTTAAGGTGTTGACACCTAATTTTGTCCACTATTTCTTTAGACTTTTTATAAAAAAAAAATATATAAAAAATATAATAATAAAAGTTAAAATAAAAAATAAATATCTAGGGCTATAAACTTTAAACAAACATGGATGTTTCTGGTTCATATTTGCCTCTTATTCATGTTCAAACGTTTCATTCTTTTCTAAAACATAAAAAAAA
>JBBPBS010001080.1:1790618-1808789 GCA_037974835.1 Cicer judaicum | reverse complement strand
TATTATAAAAAAAATATTTATTATTAAACATAAAAAAATACGAAACAAATATTTATCAATAAATATAAAAAAATATGGATATATATTTTTCGTTAATAAATATTAAAAAAATATATATGATAAATATTTTACACTTATACATAAAAAAAAACATGATAAATATTTTACACTTATACATAAAAAAAAACATGAAATGAGATTAAGTTATTATCAATATTTCCCACTCTATCAATTTCAATTTTAATTGGTCATTATTAATTAAATTATTTTTTTATTGATTTTATTTAATTATTATCTAAGAGAAAAGTATGTAAACGATGCATTACTCTTGCAGAAACACAAGTATTTTACTATTTAGTAATTGTATAGTAGAACAAACAATTATACATTGCACGGCAATCATTTAAATGAATTGACTTTAAATCATTCCTAAAACAATCATCAATCCAACATAACTTCTCACTTAAACTCAGGATTACCAGACCATTCTAATCGAGAGTCAGATTATTAAAAAAACACACAAATTTCATTTTACTTAAAGAAAAACACACACACAAATAGGTCGTAGCACATGCTCTTTACTTATAGAACTCCATAACCCAAAAGTTACGGACACAACAATCATATTTGATGCCACTAAATCCAGCTTTAGTTGCCAAATCCACAAATTCTTGCTTAGTTCTCTCTTTTCCTCCTGGGTTTTGAGTCATCATTAGAACATCTAATTGTGAGATAGACTTTGTAGCATTACTATTGTCAGGTATAATAGGAAGAAGTAATTCCAAAACAATCACTTTCCCATCATCAGGGATAGCATCGTAGCAATTCTTCAATAGCTTCAAGCAATGCTCATCACTCCAATCATGGAGTATCCACTATAAAATTTAGAATATTTACATCATCAATTTTGGATAAAGAAATGACACGTGTAATTTTAAAGTTTGAAAATTTGATTGAACTTTTGTGTAAAAAAAAATCTACTATTAAAGGCATCACAATGTAAAATTGACATTTTAACTATATAAACACTTCAAAACTTATCATTTGCAGACTCTAATAAATAAATTGAAAAAAACAAATTATATTCACTTTTCCCTTTGAATTAGAGAGCTTGTATATTCCCTTAGCTATCCACTAAACCATGAAAACGATTCATATTCACTCACCTTCATAAAGATGGCATCACCTTTAGGCACACTTTCAAACATATCTCCACCAACATGTTCAACACCTGCAAACATCAGATAGTTTTTTAGTGTAGAATATTTGTTAAAAATAAAAAAATAAAAATTTGGTATTGAAAAGAATAAATTAAACTTTAAAAAAATTAAATACACAACATTCAAAACAATTTTAATGTATATTATATAAGTTTAATCACATATCAAAATTAATGGAGTGACATATCAAAATTAATGTCACTATAAAATTAGTGTACAACGGTGAATAATTATTTTTCTAATAATATATTTATATTTATAAAGCACTCGTTATTGTTACCGTGAATATATATATATATATATATATAAAAGTTGATGTATAAATTAGAATAGTTTTAATAAGAGATAATTAAATGTTAACCATAGAATTATATATAAATAATCATAATTATAAGTGTCACATGACTTTTTGTTTTAATTATAACGATTCATAATTTCATCAATGACTAAGATTCACTTCTCATATTCTACCCTTGTAAAAGTCCTCTCATTTGATATATTTTCTATATATATATATATAATAGAAACAACTATTTATTTACTTTCATATAAAGAACTTGTAAAAAGGTCATACCAGGATAAGAAGGGGCGTGTTGTAAGACATGAGGTAAGTCAAAATTGATACCCTTTATATGAGGGTATTTGGAAGTCACCAAATTAATGTTAACCCCAAGACCACCTCCAACATCCACAAGCCTATTTATGACTTCAAAACCTTTGTAGGACTCAATAACCTTCGTCATTATTATTTTGGTGTGATTGATCATAGCTGTATTGAAAATTTGGTTGAACCTCGAGTCCATGCTTGGATATTCAAAGGCATGTGACCCATGAACCCTGTTGAATGGAATACCTCCTTCTCTAATTGCATTTTTAAGCTCAGGCCTGTGAAGGAATAAAATGAACAGTTTTCTTTTTTTAATTAATTTTTCACCATGATTAGTTAAAGGGAAATGAAAGAATTGGTTTATAGAGAGATGAGGAATGAGAATTGACTTTCAATTAACTCCAATCCTTTCAAATATCCTCTAACTTTATAATATATATAAAGTAAAAGAAAGATAAAATAATTTGTCTAAACACTAAATAGCCTTTTGCGGTTGTAGCACCTAAGATGATAATTAAGTACATGAAATGCTCAAACTAACAATCTAATTACTGACAACAATCACAACTAACTTTCCAGGGAGTTGTAACTAATATCTAAACGAGTGATAACTAACAAACTAACTCATTGATTAATGATGATCCATATTTCAGTTAGATAGATATAGCATACTAGTACCATCCTGTAATAGCAATCATAAAGAAAACATAAGAATAGAGCACAAACACCAAAAGTACAGTCCCAGTTAGGGAAGGAATTGAACTGACCAGCTAGCTAAGAAGACCTTATCTTGAATCAAAGACAACAAGGGTCCTAATGAAGCACCATCAGAATTAGGGACAAAGAATTTGGCAACAAGAGCCATACTATAAAGTCTATGAAAAGATCCAAGTTTTCTTCATCTTGAAATACCAAACATTTAAGCACCGAGTGAGAAGCAAGAAGAGCAAGGATCCGATCTAACACTTTGGGAGCATCAGGATTTTTTAAGGAAAGATGTGAAGCAATTTCATCAGCAGAGAGTTGAGCATCTTTACCGGCTTTTTGTAACACATCAAATATGCCAAGCTCAATTGCAGATTGAAGTGCCATTGGAAGCACAGTATAGTAGCAAAGTTGTATAGCATATGAGAAATTTTCTTCATCTTCTAATTCTTGTGCTCCTTTCCTCCCTTCACCCTCACCTAACTCTATCCCATTAGAAAGGTTTTCCATCTCAACTTGAAAACCCCAACACCCTATTCAAACTGCAATTTATTATTTAGCGGACCACTTTAGTCTGCGGTGAACGCGATGCTTAAAAGTCACCTAAAATTTGTAAGAATGTTCGATGACACTTTTCTTCATAAGTTAACGGTTTTCAAGGTGTTTATGAATGATATTATTTCGATAAAAGTAAGGGAAAATAATTTTGTTCCTCATACCTCAACTAGAAAAACCGAAACCAATCAGATCCTGTCTCAGTCGTAAAAAGAAAAATGTTAAACTTAATTTTTAAGAAATGTCGTCAATCTTTGTTAGAGTTTCATGTGATTTTTAAGTCTTGGTCCACGGTAGACCACCCTATAAAAGGTGATTTATTTTAGAATTTGCCATATTTGGTCCACGGGAGACCACCCTATGAAAGGTGATTTATTTTAGAATTTGCCATATTATTATCACTAAATACAACTATATTAGATAAAGGTGAGGGTGACGTATTGATTTCTAAATTCTCAAAGTTATTAAATTTTTAGTTCTCTTCTCTTGTTTTCAAATTTAAGAGGTAGTTCTCTTCTTTTCTCTTTATTAGTTTTGACTTTATCACATAAGATTTTTGCGAGATAGTTTGGATCAGTTTTAAAGTAAAAGGTCATTCGATCCAAATCTCAAAATAACATATGGTTAATTGTTTCTTTGAAATATCTAATTCAATTCAAGTAAATGTCATTTAAATTATTAGTGTGTAGACGGAAAACAAATGAGTGTTTGGATCTCGTTCTAATAACATATTATATGCTACATCATATCCAACACTCTTGTGTCTGTTTTTTTTTTATTGTCTTAACGTGTATATATATTTTAATATGTTCCTTTGTATAAATTATATATATATATATATGTTTCCGTATATATAAGTAGAATTTGTGGTATACACTTGTATAAATAAGAAAAAAAAGATAAAGTAACTGTTTTGATAAATAAGAAAAACTGAAAAATATAGTTTAGGAACAACAGGCTACACCAAAAAACAAATGTCTTTTATAGGTATAGATTACCTCAAATTTAAAAATGTTACTACATTTGTTTCTATTTATAATACCTCAGTGATTATATCACATGAATTACGAAAGTTAGTTGGAATATTAAATTTACTGATAATTTGAATTATTTTATTAATTTACTTTTGAAGAGAAAGATAGTTTATATTTAAATAAAAAAAATTAATTTAGTAAATTAGGTATATAAAAAAAATTATATTTTTAATATAATATAATTAATTATCATTATGTTTCAAATAGCTATTAATTATGTCTTTTTTTAATAATCATAAACTAAATAAAATCAACTGTTCAACACAACAAATCTTACCCCAAAAATAAAACTATCACAAATATATTCAACTATATTTAAAAATAATAAAAAAGATTTTATATATATATATATATATATTATCAAACTAGTTCATAAATCATACCAAACAAATTGAACTATGTACAGTTTAATCAACTCAATTTCCAATAATATAATAATTTGTGAGAAAGGGATAAACTTACCAGCTAGCTAAGAAGACCTTATCTTGAATCAAAGACAACAAGGGTCCTAATGAAACACCATCAGAATTAGGAACCAAGAATTTGGCAACAGGAGCCATACTATAAAGTCTATGAAAGGATCCAAGCTTTTCTTCATCTTGAAGTACCAAACATTTAAGCACCGAGTGAGAAGCAAGAAGAGCAAGGATCCGATCTAACATTTTAGGAGCATCAGGATTGTTGCAGGAAATTCGAGAAGCAATTTCATCGGCAGATAGTTGAGCACCTTTACCGGCTTTTTGCAACACATCGAATACGCCAAGATCAATTGCAGATTCAAGTGCCATTGGTAACACAATCGAATTGCAAAGTTGCATAGCGTATGCGAAGCTTTCTTCATCTTCAAATTCTTGTGCTTCTCTTCTCTCTTCAACATCGCCTAACTCTACTCCCCTGGAAAGTGTACTTTCCATCTCGAGTTGAAACAAATTAATAATCCTAACTTTGAATGATTTAGGCGAGGGTCACGTGTATATATATCATTGTGGTTCAATAAAATAATATTAGTACGTCTATTGCAAAGTTTAATCAACATCTGACCCAAAAAATAAGGAAACTATTTAATAAATATTTAAAATTCATTTGACACATTCAGAGAGATAAAAATTGAGATTATTGTTACGTGTATTAACTTTTATGGTTGGATATAAAAATTGAAAAAATATAGCTCGACCATCTTAACTTGAAAACCCAAACACTCTATTCAAATTGTAATATATATATATATATATATATATATATATATATATATATATATATATATATAATATTCTTACCACCCATGTGTTAGGTTAGGTGAGGTCAGTCAACAATTCAAAATCAATTAAAATGGCTCAAAACTTTTTATTAATTAATATTACGGGCACAAACGAATAGATATTAATTATTTTAAAAAATAGAAGTAATTAAATATGATTATTTGGTTTAAAGTGATTGGTGTTTAGTTAGAGATTTTAGTTAAGTGGTTTTGAGTGATAAAAGACAGGAAAAGGCGAGTTCTTGATACAAGATTATGCAGATGAACTTCATAATTTTGTTGATCAAATAGAGTTGATAGAAGTCCCAACAATAGGAAAATTATTAATTTGATTTAGTTCAATCGCACATGAAATGAGTAGGATTGAAATGTTTTTGTTATCTTAAGAGGTTAGGAAAAATGGAAGGCAATGCCTCAATTTATAGGGGATCGAGACGTATCATATCATTATACACCGTGGTTGCATAGTTTGAAAGAGAACTACGGTTTGAAACCATTTAAATTTTGCAAGTGTTGGGTTTAATTCATTTATGGAGAATTGCTGGAAAGAGTTAACAATTGAAGGATGGTATAGATACATACTAAAAGAAAAGCATTCGTGGAACATGAAAGTGTTACTTTTGAGTTTTGAAAAACTATTGCAAAATAAATTTTAGCCACTAAAGATAGTATTAGGTTGAGTTGTGGATTATCCAAATTGTGCAAGACAAATTATCAACTATGATGTTCTCAAGAAAAAATAGCACAAACAAACTATATCGAAACTAAAAATATGATTCTTAAAACCCTCATAAATTGAAGGGATTATGACACAAAAATCTCTCTAAAAAAATAGTGGTATTAGGACCACTCAAAAATCAAAATGGACTATGGCTCAAAAACCACTCTAAAAGGAAAGTGATATTATGACCATTCAAAAATCGAAAAAACCAAAAGAAATGAGAGAAGTGACTCGTAAGTGCATTGAGCAGAAGAGGAAGAAAAGAGAAAGTTGGAAATTGCATCAAACTTTGGTGTGTTTTTCACAAGAGTTTGACATTCTTTATATAGTAATGGAAACAAACTCACATGTGTCGAATATCTAATGTGGGACTTTAGTATTTATAGAGTTGAAAACTACTTAATATATAAGAGTTTTCCAATATGAGACTTCAACAAATTTTAAATTAACTCACTAAAATACTTTCTATGTTCCTACAATCCCCCACCTGAATTAAAAAAAAAAAATCTGAAATTGCGTCAAACGCTTCTATAAGATTATGCATAAGTAGATGTGTCTTCAGACTTGAACCTTTACATAGTAAGTAAAATTTAGATTTAAAAGAATGACTCATAGTCTTGAACTGTATCTCTGACATCAAACTCACACAACTTTTTCATATGGTGTATTCTAAAAAGCATGAGCATTAATGGTACTGGACGTATATCCTAGTATAGTGAAAACTCTAGGAATTATGCCTCAAAATTCAATAGAAAGTGGCCTCACTTTCACATTCACATAGGTGAGTCTAGAAAGAGTACTCATGTAGCTAGTTACTTCATTCCACATAGAGTATAGATCTCATTAAGATTTTATATTACATCATCCTTTCATGCTTTAGGAATCATGCTTCTATAATAGCTTGTTCATCTCATATCACTTCATCGCTTGTAATTACCCATTAAACCTGATTCTTCGAATCCCCAGTCTTTTAGGTTGGGTTACCGTCGTGAGTGACTCATTGATCTATAGGCAATAGTCACATCCTTTCCTTTTGGATGTATTTAGGAATTTCTCTCTAGCTAATTATTTTGTCAAATGATCTGCTAAATTTTCATCAGTGCGTATATGATCCACTATAATAGCTCATTTAGAAAGTAATTCTCTAACTGTGTTGTGTTTATGATGTATTTATCATCTCTTACCATTTTAATAACGATTCTCAGTATTTGCAATAGATGTAGTACTATTATAGTGGATCAACACAACTAACATTCGTTTTCCCATAAAGATATCTCAAACATCTAAACCAACTCATTTCTTCACTAAAAGTTGTTAATGCTATCATTTCAGACTCCATAGTAGATTGAGCCAATATCGTATGTTTCTTCGATTTCCATGATACAACTCCATCAACTATGCTAAATATATAGCCATTGATTTCTTTAGAGTCATATAATAAAGTGTTTCAATCAATATCAATGTATACTTCAATGGCAACATGAAATCTGAGACTCATGGTATCTTACGACTTTATCAATAGCGTGTCAATGCTCCATGCTAGGTTTACTAGTTAACTTGCACAATAGTCCCACGACATAGGCAATGTCGGGTCTAGCACATTCAGTTGTGTGCATGAGGTTGCCAATGATGCTTGCATATTCAGTTAGTCTAACACCTTCACCAATGTTTGTGAAAATTTTCACACTTGAATCATATGGTGCGCAAACAAGTTTACATTCAAAGTATTTTTATTTCTTTAAGATATTTTCATCATAGTCAGACTGATCCAAAGAAATTCCCTTTTCTAACCTACTAATCTTGATTCCAAGGATTACACTCGTTTCTCTAAGGTCTTTCATATCAAATTTGTATTACAACAATAATTTCAAAATATTTATAGCATGAATGTTTGAATCAAATATGAGTAGGTCATCTACATATATATAGTTGTCATTTTTATTCACTTATAATAAAATTATCAAACTTTTCATGTCATTTCTTAGGAGTTTGTTGAATATTATATAAAGATTTATCTAACTTACAAACCTTGTTTTCTTGTCCATAAATCAGAAAACCTTTAAGTTGTTCATAAATTTCTTCTTCCAAGTCACCATTTAAAAAAAAAAAAACAGTTTGACATCCATTTGGTCCACTACCAAGTTATGAATAGAAACAAATGAAATGAGTACATTAATGGATGTAATTCTAGTGACAAGCAAAAATGTATAGAAGAATCTATGTTTGCTTTGTCTAAAACCTTTGGCTACAAGGCAAGCATTATATTTTATCAATAGTTCCGTCGGATTTTAGTTTATTTTTCAATATCCATTTACAACCTTTTGGTTTGCAACCAAGAGGTAAGTTTACTAAATTTCAGCTCTTGTTAGACTCTAGAGAATCCATCTCATCGCTTATAACTTATTTCCATAAAGCTGCATCCAAAGATGACAACGCTTCTTGAAGATTTGCATGATCTTTTTCTAAGGTATAGGTCGTATAATCATGTATGTAATCTTTAGCAACTTTGACTCTCTTACTTTTTTGAGGTTTTATTTCGTTTTGTTTGTTGCTTTCAGTTCTTCTGAGAATCGGAACGTGACTTGGTTCACTGTCCTCACTAATTCTTGAACTGAAAGAGAAACTATTTTCATAAAAGTCAACATCATTTTCGCATTTAGGTCATAAAACCTACACGCTTTGTTGTTTATTGCATACCCAATGAATACACATTCATATGCTGTACAAGCGAGTTTAACTCACTTGAGATCAAGGATTCTCACATAAGTTAGACAACTCCAAGTTCAAAAATAAGACAAGTTCGGTAGTTTTTTCTTCAAAATCTCTTAAGGATATGTTTTATTTTTAGATTTATGAACTTTATTTAAATCATAGCAAAAAATTAATATAATCCCCCCATAAAAGAGATGCCACACAATTTTTAAGCATAATAGCAATAACAAGGTCAGTAAGAGTTCTATTTTTTCTTTCAATTTTACCATTCATTTCAGGTGAATATGGTGCAACTTCTTCTTGTATAATTTCATTCAAATTATATAACTCATTAAACAAACTAGAATCATATTTGGTTCCTCTATCACTATAGAACCTATTAACCTTTCTACTAAATTGATTTTCAATTTCAGTTACAAAGATCATAAACATGTCAAATGCTTCACTTTTATTTTTCATTAGATATTAAAAGTATAGTTAGAACAATCATCAATAAAAGTGATTAAATATTTTCCATTTCTTGTTAAAGTCTCATTAAGTTCACATATATCGGAGTGTATTAAATTTAAAGGTTTAGATTTTTTTACTATGGATTTGTATGAGCTCTTTGTTATTTTAGCTTAACTACAAAAATTATTTTTCGAAATCATTTTAGAATAAATTTGGAATTAAACATAAGTTCCTTAAGTTTAAAATCACACGTCTATTCACATGACAAAGTTTAACATACCAAATAGTAAACTCACACATCATATAAACAGAATGAGACATTTTCTTAATTTCAATATTTAATTTAAACATGTAATCAATGGTGTACCATTTATCAATAAAAATATCATATTTTATCATATTTAAAATTGATGTACTAATATGTTTTTATAGAATGAATAAACTTTGTCTTCTTCATAATAAAGTAAAAAATAAAGTCTTTTAATGCAAAAATCTTGTGTGAAGTGGATTATTGGAAGATATGCCATTACAAGATTTTTTTTAGTGCTTGTATGAAAATGAATTTCAGGAGAAACCAACTATTGGAGTTAAGTTAGAGTATAATGTATAGACCGATGTAAAGAAAATAGAATGTGCGGTAAATCAATGTTTTGATTTTTGCCTTCTTTGATTTTATGTTTTATGCGAACAAAACTCAGTGGAGTACGCTTCAAGTGGTAGTGGAGTACGCTTCAAGTGGTTGGATAGTGAGGATAATATAACACTAACCTCCTCCTTTACTTTAGAACAAATTCAAGAAATTGTTTAGAGATGTGACAACAATAAGAACCTCGACTCGTATGGAATGAGTTTTAAAATTTTCAAGTCATGTTAGGAAATTATTCAAAAGGACGAGGTGAACTTTGTGCAACAATTCCACTCAAATGTGTGTTTGCCTAGAACTGTATCACCATCTTTTTTAGCTCTTATTTAGAAGACTGATAATCCATAGTAATTAAACGAGTATAGGCCATTTCAATTATAGGTGTTAGATAATATTTTTATATATTAGTAATAAGAGTATTTTAGACATTTTTATTCTTTTGTACATATATTCATTGTAATCCTATTAACATAAGTTTAGTTCATTCTATGTTATGAAACCCTAGAGTGGTTGTCTCTCTTCTTCCTCTTATCATTATTAACATGGTATCAAAGAGCTTTGGTTGATTTTGGGATCTACTATAAAGAAGAGAAAGACTATTTTGATAGGAAAGACAACCATCAAAAGAGAAAAGAGAAGAGTAATCATGTTCCCAATTTTGTTAAATCAGTCTCACAAAAACATCGATTGCGCATTTGTTAACCGTTGTATCGGGTTGTTTTTTGGACAGCAGGTTCGCAACATTCAGGTATTTGTCTTTAATGGTCGGATCAGTGCAATAACGTATGTAGAGGGAGAAATCATGCTCGCATAGCGCCAAATTATTCCTAATTTATTTTGTCTTAGCGATTGTGTTTGTCGTATTTTCTTGTCATTATTTGTTATGGCTGGTGCTAAGGATGATTCTCTTCAAGCACATTGGAAAGCACATTGTCCGAAATTGGGGAGAGCACATAAAACGAATTTTAAGGGACCATCGTCCAATGTTGTTGCTTATGCTCCTCTTACCATTGGCTCTAGTTCTGGTTCTGTATACTCATCTGAGACTGCTTCCCAGATATCTGATATTGCAGAACAACTTCAAAAACTTTTTGCCACTCAATCACATGTCATGTTTGCCACCTCTTCTAAAGGTTTGAACTCCTCTAGTATGTCAGGTATATCTCATTCCATATGGATTCTTGATTGGGGAGCATCTCAACATATGACATACGATGATAAATCTTTTGTGTTTGTGAAACCTGTCTCGTCTGTGTCAATTATGACTGTTGATGGCACTCCTATGCCACTAGCAGGCATTGGTTCTGTCTCCACACCTAACATGTCTCTTTTTGATGTTTATTATATTCCTAATCTTACTTTGAGTCTTGTTCTGTTAGTCAAATATGTGATCTTGGTTATTTGGTTATGTTTTCTTCCACTTCTTGTTGTGTGCAGGATCCACATTCCGGAAGGCTGATTGGGACAGGTCATAGACAGGGGGAATTTATGTTTTGGATGACTTGCGACTCCTAAATATTGCAGCCTCAACAACTATTGTTGATTTATTATCTAGTTTTCGCTTGAATTCCTTATCTTCTAATTTTTATTTATGGCATTCCCGCCTTGGACATGTTTCTGCTTCTAGATTAAAATATTTGGCTTCTACTGGAGCCTTAGGAAAGTTGAAAACTTGTGATATCGCATATTGTTGTGGTTGTAAACTTGCTAAACTTCCAGCTTTACCGTTTAGTAAAAGTGTTTCCATTTCATATGCGTTCTTTGATTTAGTTCACTCTGATGTTTGGGGTCCATCACCAGTTCTCTCCAAATGTGGATCTAGATATTATGTTTCGTTTATTGATGATTACACTCGTTATTGTTGGGTTTATCTTATGAAAAATCGGTCTGAATTTGTTGATATTTATCATATGTTTCGTGCAATGGTCAAAACTCAATATAATTCTGTTAGAAAGTGATTTCGTTGTGATTTAGGTGATGAATATACCTTTAATAAATTTTCTGAATTACTTGCTTATGATGATACCCTCCACCAAACATCTTGTATTGATACTCCTCAACAAAATGGAGTTGCTGAAAGAAAACACCGTCATATTATAGAGACTCCTTGTTCCCTTTTGTTGTTCGCTTCAGTTCCTAGCGAGTTTTGGGGAGAAGCAGTTCTTACTGTTGTTCATGTTATTAATAGAATTCCATCCTCTATCATATCAGGTTTGTCTCCCTTTGAAAAATTATATGATACTACCCCTAATTACTATTCTTTGAAAGTTTTTGGTTTTACTAGTTTTGTTCTTCGCCCTCAAGTAGAGCGCAGTAAGTTGTCTTCTTGTTCAGCCATGTGTGTTTTTCTTGGTTATAGGGATGGTCAAAAGGGTTATCTTTGTTATGATCCTCATGCAAGAAAACTTTATGTATCTCATAATGTTGTTTTTCTTGAGCACATCCTTTTTTACTCTATTTCCTCTGATTCTCATATTACTAAGAGTTCTGAACTAACCCATATTGATTCGTTTGGTCCTAATTATTATGCTTCTAGTGATTGTAATGTTGAGAATTGCAGGATAAATACTAATACTCCACATGATGACATCCCTCTTGTCCCCTCGGCTATCCAACCACCTCCTGTGATTGTTGATCCTCCTCGTTACCCCTCTCGTCAATGTAAGTCTACCTAGTTACCTGATTTTGTTTATTCCACTTACTCAACTTCTTTTGTTTCTTTATTAACCTCTATTCATAGTTTGTTTGAGCCCTCTTCCTATAAAGAGGTTGTTCTTGGTCCTCTTTGGCAGCAGGCTATGGCAGAAGAACTATCTGCATTGCACAAAACCAATATTTGAGAATTAGTACCTTTCTCTCCTGGAAAACATGTTATTGGGTCTCGTTGGGTATACAAGATCAAAACTAAGTCTGATGGGTCCATTGAGTGCTACAAAGCAAGTCTTGTTGCTTAGGCTCTCTCAACAATATGGTATGGATTATGAAGAAACTCTTGCTCCTATAGCCAAGATGACCACTATTTGTACTCTTATTGCACTTGCACCTGTTTGTAAATGACATATTTTCCAAATGGATGTCAAAAATGCTTTTTTTAAATGGTGAACTTCATGAAGAAGTCTTATATTTTCCCTCCTCAAGAAGTTTCTCATAATCAAGGGGAAGTATTAAAGTTTAAAAAGGCTCTATATGGTTTTAAACAGGCTCCTCGAGCTTGGTTTGAGAAATTCTCTACTGTGATCACTTCTCTTGGTTTTCGCTCTAGCAAACATGATTCTGCATTGTTTATAAGGTCCACCACTTATGGTCGCATTATACTTTCTCTATATGTTGATGATATGATTATTATAGGTAATGATATTAGTGGAATCAATGAGTTGAAATTGCAGTTAGTCAAACAGTTTGAGATGAAGGACTTGGGAACTCTTCGCTATTTCTTAGGGATTGAAGTTTCCTAATCTCCTAGAGGCTACATTCTTTCTTAATCCAAGTACATTGCCAACATTCTTGACCAGGCTCGTCTTTCTGATACTAGAGCAGCAAATACTCCTCTTGAACTGAATGTGAAATATGCTCCATCGGATGGTGTTCCTTTACAAGATTCCACTTTGTATCGTACTTTGGTTGGCAGCTTAGTGTATCTTACGATTACCAGACCTGACATTGCTTATGTTGTTCATGTTGTTAGTCAATTTGTTGTCTCTCCCACTATAGTTCATTGGGCAACAGTTGTTCAGATTCTTCATTATCTTTGAGGAACTCAATTTCAAAGTCTTCTCTTGCCATCATCATCCTCATTAGAGTTACGAGCTTATTCTGATGCTGATTGGGCTGGTGATGCCACAGATCGTAAATCCACCACAGGGTTTTGTATCTTTCTTGGAGACTCTCTTATTTCTTGGAAGAGTAAGAAACAAGACATTGTCTCTCGCTCCTCTACAGAAGCTGAGTATCGTGTTATGACATCCACTACCGCTGAAATAATTTGGTTACGTTGGCTTTTGTATGATATGGGTATCTGTCTTTCTGAGCCAACTCCGATGCACTGCGATAACAAGAGTGCTATTTGTAACACCCCAAAATTTATAATAAATTATTTTCTTAATTAAATATTATTATAGATAAATAATTTGATGTTATATTTGTAACACCCTAATTTATTGTTATACCTTAATTTATTATTATTATTATTATTATTATTATTATTATTATTATTATTATTATTATTATAAATTAGTGACATTTTTTTTATACGTGTGTTTTTAGTTTAAGAAAATAATATTAATAATAATATATTTGAATTGCTATTATCTTAAGCCTCATATTTTAATAGGCTATTTTCTATATCTTTATTATTTAAATTTACTTTTATGAAATATAAATATAAAATAACTATATTATTTATATATAAAGAATAATAATGAAGATCCCGTGCGATACTAAATTTGTGGTATAGTAGTCTAATAATATATCGTTAATAGCCTATTAATATATGTTAATAGGGTTAGTAATAAATTGAATTCATGACGTGTTAATTAACCCATTTAATTGGGACATTTAATTGAGACGGTCAATCGGAGTATTGGAAAAGCAGGGTATCCGCTCTGCAAGCATTTTGGATTACTCCTAAAACAAATAGAATCTCTTACTATATTGTTACCTAATAATAGACTAAGTAATAACCTAACCCTTTATTTTATTATCATCCTATGCTAGCAGCGCAGCCACGCATATACGGCTCGTTAAATTTCAATACACCTATTCCCCCACCATGAAAGCTATTATTATCATCTTCTTATACATATTAAAAATTATATTGTCGTCGAGAGTTGTCCTCCTCTTTCCGTGATTTTTCTTACCTCTTAATATTGGAACAACAATTGAGTGTCTATATCTCCTTTTCTTTTTGACTTCTTTCTCAAAAAGCCACTAAAGAGCACAAAATCGTGGCTACTCACACATAACCAACCGTGGGATACGATTATAGCCTCAACTCAACCAATCGCAGTGCCGTTCATCCCGAAAACTACCATTTTCTCTCTTGGAGCAGACTGTGTTGAAATTTTTCAGCCACCGTAGTTATCGTTTGGGGAAAACACACATCGTCTTAAATTCCTCTTGTTGTTATCTTTGGAAAACACTATTCATACGCGTATTTTAACAAAGTTGACGTTGAACCCTATTGATGCTCCAACACATCGGTTAGTCTTGTCGATTATAAATTTTACTTATTTTAACTCCGTTGAATTTAATAAATTAAATTAACTATATATATATATATATATATATACCTAATTACAAATTGTGTATGTTAAATTTTGTGTTTAATATTTCTTGCTGATTTAGAAAATTTTAATTTATCTCAAAAGTTTTAGTCTGGTTAATAAAGAAATTCATCTTATGTATTTAATACAATTGTTCTACATAGCTATATCTCTACTTTAGATAAATAAATATGATTTTATACTATTTATTATGTAATAAAATAAAAGTAAGAATATTTTCCAATTAAATTCAAAATTTAGTTTTATATATATAAATAAACAATGCCTGATTATATGTTTTATTTGCTTGATAAGGTTAATTCTATCTTAATCATAATACACTTATTTATGTTTAATTTATACAATTCTAATTATTTAATATTTTAGTTCTCTAATTTTAAATATGAAAACATAAAATTGTGTTTTAAAGTTCTAACTCTATTTAGGCTATATTATTATTATTATTATTATTATTATTATTATTATTATTATTATTATTATTATTGTTTTTAAAACTAAAATATTATAACTATTATTGATTTCAATCATATAATTCGATTTATATAAGTGTATAATATATATATATAGATATATATATTATAAAATATGTTTTAAATTATATATTATAAATAGTTAATAATTAATTTATATGGGTTTGTTATTGCATATTTATTTACTTTAATCGGTGATTGGTCGCTGCATTGACAAAGAAGATGTGAACCTGTTAACCTGTTTGAATTCGTGGTGGTCGTAAAGATTGTTATGCCTAGTGAAAGCTTCAATTAAGGTATGGGGTGAGAGTGAGTTCGAATGCGTGAGTATAAATTAAGTGAGATAAACGGGAATACCGTATTTCCCATAATTCATTCGAGGCTCGCTACGAATGGCAGAAGCCTTTTGAGTAAAAATTGACTAATGAGCAAACTTGAATTTTGTGAGGTTAAAATATGAATTAGAAACTTTTATAGGATGTTGTTTGATTTGATTTTTAAAGATCGTGTGATAGTTGAATTATTGTAGAATGGTGTATTTGATGCATTATGTGATTTGCTTATATCTATCCTTGATATTGATATATGATATAAAATGTGATGAATTGTAATTATTTGCCTTGCAATTGATGTGGTGAGTGTGACATTCTTGAACCTTATAAATTAAAATAAAATTTCGTATAATTTATTTTGGAACCGCTGCGAATCTCTTTCAAAACTAACACATTTCACTTTCTATTTTAATTTGGGTTTAGGGTGTCACACTATTCAAATTGCTCACAACTCGGTCATTCATGAACGCACCAAACACATTGAGATTGATTGTCATCTTACTCGTCATCATCTTTAACATGGAACCATTACTTTACCGTTTGTCTCTTCTTCTTTACAGATTGTTGATTTGTTCACAAAGATGTATTCCATTAAACGTTTCCATTTTTTAGTTGACAAACTCTTAATGCTCCATGTTAATGCATCGTGAGTTTGAAGGAAAATGTTAGATAATATTATTATATATTAGTAATAAAGGTATTTTACACATTTCTATTCTTTTGTATATATACTCATTGTAACCCTATTAACTTAAGTTGGTTCATTCTATGTTATAAAACCCTAAAGTGATTGTCTCTTGGTTGTCTCTCTTTTTCCTCTTTTCATTGTTAACAAGGTAGTCTTCTAGGTTGTTGACAAAAAGGCTAAACATTGTACTTGGAAAATTAAATGAGTATCAAGTAGAGTAAGGTAAATCAAATATTCATTCAATGCCATAACATATAACAATATCAACAAATGCATGACAACGCGATGATAATCTTAATGATCGACTACTTCACGTTATATCCGTACAATTTCAGGTTGATAAAGGTAGATAATTTACCTACTACTCCCATGAACAAGAATATCTAGTCAAAAAAAATTAATATTCAACATAACGTCTCACCAATAATATTTTTACGTAAAATCTTCTTATTGATAACTCTCTCAAAATCTCTCGACGGTTGAGCTCTGACTATCATGCCACCTCCCCCAACATGTCCTATTATATGAATGAACACCTAACATGCACATGCTCTACATATTCTAAGTCCTCATCTAACTCCTTTACTAATTTATTGTTCTTAATTGATTATACAGTCCTCGTTATTGTCAAAATCGATTAAATAAGCTTTACTAATAGATTATTGCTTAACTGAGACATTTTACAATTCTATATATTATCCTAACCGATTGCCAAAGTTCAATTAATCTTTTATTGTATCTTACTTAAACTAATCAAAATGATTCTTACGTCACTACTTGATTAACCTCAAAATAGTTGATCTTTTGTATAGAGAATAATCGATCAAACCATTAACACTAATGAATTCTCATATAAAAAAATAGAACATAATGCAGTTTTATTAAATTGTGAATTCTTTCTAATTCTCAACTTTTTTTATTTCAATTTCTTTTTTTAAAAAGAACTATTTTTTCAGCAAAAAACTAATCACACGTGCTACATCATCGAATTTTATCCACTTCAATTAAAAATTGTGATGAAAGATAAAATTAAAAGTTTATTGAAATTGTAATATCAAATTAAAAGAAGCTTTTTTATATGAATGAAAATCAAAACGGCCTCTATTTGCATGAATCTTGTGCATATTTAAATACATAATATACTAAATAATTAATCTAACTTAACGAAATTCTCGAATTCAAATTCAAACTTGAACATATAACTGCATTAAAATTGTAAGGGAGAATTTGCTGTCTATTTGGATAGTACAAGACTCAAGTCTAAATATTAGTTTTATAGCTGCACGTAAATGATACTTATATTCATACCCAAAAAAAAAATTATGTTTTGAACTTACAAAACAGTAAAATTTGTCATTAATTGTATTAAAATCTTGAGTATTATTAAAAACTCAACAAATTAAGAACTAATACAATTTTTTTTTTTTTAATATCTTACACTGATAATAAAATATTATAATTTACGTCGAGTTCCATTTGGGTTCAAAACATAAT
>JBBPBS010001080.1:1772580-1790411 GCA_037974835.1 Cicer judaicum | reverse complement strand
AAAAAAAAAAAACATAATCAAAGCATTTTTTACAAAAGAATAGTATTTAGTGACATCCAATAACAAGAGAGACCACTATGCACCAACATACAATAAATGATGATTATTGATGATCTTCGTCATTAAAACCAGTTTAAGACTATCTCCAATTGGAATATCTTAAATATTAAATAGATAATGCATACGTGATACTTTGATTTTTTTAGTCCTACACGCAAATATTAAAAACTAATAAATTTAGGTTGATTTAGTTTTTTATATATTTTATTTATTAAATAAAAATAAATTTTTTTTATGTATGTTTGTGTATTTTTAAGAGTACAAAACAAAAAATATTATAATTATTTTTAATTTTTAAAAAAATTCAAAATTTTAAAATAAAAATAAAATATTTAAATATTTGGGTATCAGAGAGAGAGGTTTTTTTATAGAAATATTTCTTATTTCAAAAACTTAACCAGGATGCGACAATATATTAAGTTTTTTTTTTTTTTAATATTTGATTAATTGTTAATTAATTAATAAAAAATAAATAAAAATAACATTATATTAATAAAATCAAATAAAAAAAACATCATTGACCGGTCCTTTTTTTATTGATGGCCGAGATCATCAAGCACCGAGGCTAGGGGCACATTTGAATTTATCTTGGTGGATTACTGCTTTATATAAAGTAGTTGTTGAAAACTTGCACTTAAAAATACGTAATTTATCCTTTGAATTCTACGGTAATACTTTTACTCCACATTTTCTTTAAAATGTCAAACTTTTTTGAAATTTTTTAAAAACTTAATTTATATTCTTCGAAACAAAAATGTATCGGGAAACTTATATAAAAACAAATTTTACAAATTTTTCTGTATACTCTTTTCTATTGGAAAATTTGTGGAAACGTTTTTCGGTATACATTATTCTTTTTTTAAACAAAAAAATTAATTATTTAATTTATCTATATTGTTTTTAATAGATATGACAACCTGCTACTATTATATGATGAAACAATGCGTTAGATACTATCAACATCTTTTGCCACATATCAAATATAAATAATTAGAATTAATATTAATATTGTAAAAAGTTATTAATGTGATTAACTAGTATAATTTATTTTATACTTTACTTCAGATATTTGATACACGAGAAACTGTTGTAAATGTATTAGAGAGATTGGTATTAAAAACAAAATGACTATTATCATCACATAAAGATATCAGATAGAGAGGAAAGAAGAATAAATTAGTAATAGGTTATGATAAATAAAGAAAATACAAATGTGTTCGAAGTTCAACAAAAAAATGTGGTTGTTTTTTCAAGTTTAGATTAAAACTATTAAAAGATAGTTTATATATGATTGACAATTAAAGTAATTTGTGGAGTTCACAACCATAAATTACCTAATATTATTGAGGGACATGCATTTATTGCACGACTAGATGAAGAAGAGCAGCAAAAACATATTTATGACTTAACAAAATATAATGTTGCACTGATGCACATATTACTTTCATTGCAGACTAGGACAAGAACAATGTTACTCAGATCTCACAAATATATAAGCAAATGGGTATTATTCGATTGCAGGTGAGAGATCCTAAGACAGAAATGCAACATTTATTCAAATTAGTTGAAGATACAAAATATGTGTGTTGTAATAGAAAGTGGGAAGACTCATACGTTAGGAGGGATATTTTTTAGCTCATCCAAATTCAGTGAAATTATTGAATTTTTTTCCTACCGTGTTGATTATGGACAACACCTACAAAACCAATAAATATATAGAAAGTCATTACTTGAATTGTGATCAACAGAGATCTTTCTTTGATGAAAATAGTTGATATTGTATTTTCATATGTTGTTAATTTATTTTATCGATTCATATCGACAAATATGTTTGAGCAAACAATATGTCTTGAATGATAGACATGATTTAACACTTAATATGTGGAAAGAAATTATGTATTCCACTGATGAAAAAAAAGTACATTTTGCACTTGCACATGTTTGAGCAAGCATATGTTGATAATAAAGTATTTGTCGCTTATGTGAAAGAGACTTGTTTGACTCCGGATATGCAAAGGTTTGTTAGTGATGCATTTCAGAAACCCAACAATTAACAAGTATGCCACATCACCATAAAACTTCAAATTTATAACTTTACTATATATTGTTGAATTGTGACAATTTATCTCTAATGAAAGGGTTGAGTTTGCTCCTTGGAAGCTGAAGATGATGTTGTAATACATCATAGGTGACATGTGTTACTGTTGAGAGGCTATGAACAACATGACGAGGTTGCAACTTATAAAAATCAAGGGCGCATTTCAGAAAAGTTTCTATGATAAAAAGCATAAACACAACAATCTATTTTACAGAGATTGAATATAGTTATACCAATACAAGCTCAAAAACGCATTGCTCAAGAATACGAGAAAATAGAGTAGATGAGTTTCAATAAATTTGTATGTGGTTGCTCTCTTATTAGAACATATCGTCGATGTTACAATAAAAAACGTGTTGAAGAGTAAAGTGTATGAACTTGTTTTTTCAACTACAAATTCAATGTGTCCACCACCTGAAAATGTAAAAATCAAAAGACAGGTGAAGAAGAGTACATGTAAGAAGCCAAAGCGATGTGATGTATATCAAGACCTTCTTACTATGAGCATCTTAAGAATATTCTGGTTCCCAACCATCTATGTAACACACCAGATTTTGATTCCAAACATTACTTAAAAATATTTATTTCTTAGAAATATTATGATTTTTTGTTTGTTTAAAGTAATAATATTTGAACTATTATTCATTTAAATAATTAGTAACAACCATATTTATTTAATATTATCAAGAAGATGATATTCAGAGACTAAAACAAAGTAAAATCAATTATTGTTAACGGAAGAAAACTCACTTTTGTATTTCCACCATCGACATCAAACCAAAACTAAACATATGAAAATAACACAAAACAGATAAACATAAAAACTGATAATTTAAAATAAGAAAAAAACACAAACTGTTAAATTGTATAACAAAAACGTATGCACTTATATAGAATACATACTTCTAAAATTATATGATCCTGATATAAAATATGTTGGTAAGGAAACTTCCACACAAAGAAACCACTCATATTAATAGATAAAATAAATAAGTCACCGAGACAACTTATATGAATATGCATATGTCTTAATAAGATGATGTTATATCAAAAAGAATATCTATCAAAAAGAATGTCCCACAGAGCCTACTAACCACTAAGATCATGTTATATGCATTCAAAAAATCACTTTTTTAAATCATCATCTTATTCACAAATCACTAAGGAGTTTTAAGTCTTGTTTATCTTTTATTCATTAGTTAATTGAAGGAGTTATTTGATATATTTTGTTAATTTTAGTTCTTTGATTTAATAAAATGGTTATGTTATTATTTCCTTAATTAAGTAGAGATTTTACGTAGTTTTGGGTTGTTACTTTATTTTAGTGCAGTGCTAAATTTTGGTGAGAAATTAACATGACTTATATGGAGTATTTTAATCATATCTGGAGTGTAAATGTCCAATTGGAGTCAAATAACATGCCAATGAAAGCTAAGCTACATAGCTACAACTATCATGAAGACATCAAAACCAAATTCGGACTCAAAAGAGAAGAACAATGCACTAAAGGCAAGACAAAAGATGATGTGCGCCTGAAGCGCATTTCTGCACTGATGCCATTGTTGTTTTGCGCCTAAAGCGCATGACGCGCAACATGGCACATTAAAACTCTTTTTTCTCACCTTTTAAGGATCTTTTTTACTATTAGGAAGTTTGGAGACTTGTCCCCTGGCAGAGAAACTCATAGATGAATGTTCTTAACACCATTTGAGGAGTTTTATCAAGAATCCTTCATAAATCCTTCTTGTAATTCTTCTTTAATCTCTATCTTTTCTATCTCTGACATGAGTAACTAAACCTTATTTGTTAGGGATGAGTGTAACAAGAAGAAACCCTAATTTTTATGATTTGATTTCTAGTTATATAAATGAGTTTATTGAATTATTTTCCTCTTTTATGTGCTTACTGCATTTAATTACTTTATCAACATTAAAATATTCTACAATTCGTATTTTGAAACGGAAGCGGACTTTACGATTGCTTGAGATGAGAAATCATGTATTTGTAGTTTAGGGATAAATGCAGGTCATGAAACCAATTAAATTATTTGCAAATGCAATAGTTTAACAAAAGAGTTCCGGTACGGTAAGGCTTAATTTTAATCTTAAATTCACTAAGGAATTAGGGGTTACTTTAGAAATAAAGGTTCTATCACTAAGACATTAGGGTAAAAATAATAAAGAGAATTCGATAATAATTCAATAAAGGAATTCAGTATATGGGATCAAATTAGACACCAATGTTGGATTCGAAGTGAAACTCATCCCTGACATTTTTTTTTTATCATAAAGGATCAATTTTATTACTGTTGTTAGTTTTAGATATTATTTTAATTAATTTGGGAATTTTTTATTCCATTTTAGTTATTAAATATAATTCAATAGTAAAACGCAATCCTTGAGTTCGACACTCAGTACTACCGTTTTATTATTATTTGCAATGATTCAATACACTTGTTGAAACCCTATCAAGTTTTTGACGTCGTTGTCGGGATTGCCATATCACTATTGAGTTATAATTTATTTACTTAATTGAAATTTTTTGCTCTGCAATAATTTAATATTTTTTATTTTGAAAAAAAATATGTTTTTAAGACTATTTTAATTTTACTTAATTATTTATTTATTTTTATTTTAAAACTGTTCATTACTCACAATCTGTCTAACCTTGTATGCAGGCCAATCCTCAGCTGAACTTTTCTTTGATCCAGAAATTGAAAATATTGCGAAAGCAAATTGAAAAACAGTTCAAGAAAGGAGACAAAGGAAAAGACAATTAGTAGTGGAAGAAGAGGATTTGAGGGATTCTTTTCTTCATATTTGTAGAAATAGTTGATCCACCATCACCTGAATGTACCATCGGCGAGTATGGGAATTGAGATAGAAATGGTGCCTGGTTGGCCATCTATAACCATCTGGTTACAATCAACAAGTTCAAAATAAGTCTTACTCTATATCGAGAGTTGAAGGACATTCATTTTTCTGGTAAACATAGCGAAGACACCAATAGACATCTCACAAAGTTCTTTGAACTATGTGAAACAGTGATGGTGGATGGTTGCTAGGAAGAAGGCAAGATGTTGAGACTATTTTCATTTTCATTCAAAGATGATGCTAATGAGTGGCTTAATTCTTTACCCTTCGGTAGCATCACCACTTGGAATGACCGTGAAGATAAGTGCTTGGAACAATACTTCCCCCCCCCCGAGCTATGTTCATTAGAAAAAGGCAAGATATTTTCGGGTACAAACAAAAAGAAAGAGAATATCTTCGTGACACTTACAGGAGGTTCAAGAGTTTACTAGCAGGATGCGCCAATCATGCTTATGACGACACTACTCCAATGAAAATATTTTATAATAGTTTAAAGCCTAGCACTAGAACTATGTTGGATGCTACAGTAGGTGGTTCTTTGAATTATAAAACCGCATCAGAAGCACATTAAATTATTGAGATCATTGCATTAAATGAAAAAATGATGTTGTATGATAGAGGTGGTTGGTCAAAAAATGGTATGATGGAATTGAATGTTCTAGATACTGGGTTGGCTAAAGGGGAGCTTCTCTCAAAACAGATAGAAGATGTTATCGCTGATGAGATAAAGAAGGGGATGACAACTCTAAATATACAACCCTAAGTGGTCCCTATCAAATTATTGAAACATACTAGTTGTGACTTTTGTGGGAGAGCATATAAAAATGGAGCTTGTGAAGTACCACATGATGATGATACAGAAGAACCAAATGAGGTGAACTTTATGGTTAACAATGGGAAGCAGAATAATCCTTACTCTAGTACATACAATCCAGGTTGGAGAAATCATCCAAATTTTTCATGGAAAGATCAATAGGGTGGATCTCAAGGTCAACAAAAAGCTCAACCAAATCAAGCTCCACCTCAAAAAACTGCTTGGGAGAATGCTATTGACCAAAAGACAAGTGGTTCAACGTCCAAATATATACATGTAGCACAGTTGCACAACTTGTTATATGTGTTTGCGACTCTCCTTTCCCCTCTTTTAACACGCTTTCAGTCCTACTTAAACTTTCAAATAAAACATTATATATTGTTATACTCCAATTTTAGCTATGGAGAGACTCTAGATCATCAAGTGTTTTAATAAAATGAGTATTTACTCGATTCCCTAATTGGGAAAAGTAGAATTCACCAAAGGTGAAAAGTATGTAAAGTCTACAAAATTTAACCATGTCTATCTAAAACGTGTGAAGCAATACACAAATCCTATTACAAGTTAGTTTATCTTCTCTTAATATCAACAATGCATTACATTCTTCATTTTCAATTTCTTCCAATGACTCACCTATTATCGACAGTTCTAAAGCTAGACATACATCACTCGGGGTAAAACCAATTACCCTATTGTAATTATAAACTCTCCACTTTTTTCATCTAATCTACTAGCCTACTCCCACAACAAAACACATGAAATTCATAAATTTGTTGGCATGTCTAAAATTCACTTGAATTTGGTGGTTTAAATTTGAGTTTGTTGTGCATTTGTCAGTTGACGTCAAGCAATATGTAGTTAACATTGATAAATAAATCACAACAATGCAAATACAATTATTCCATAAATTTTTACATTTTTATCTTTTATCTCTACCATGTCTTAAAGCAACAAAGTTGTAGAAAAATATAACATGTGAAAGTTGCTTATAAAAGAAAATAAAAGTCAGTATACAAAGTAAAATGAAAACGAGAAACATCAAACTCTTACCATTAAAATTAACACACATTACATGTTTATTAATTTTACTAATTGGTGAATAAAACAATTTAGTATCAAAGACATTATCTTAAAATAAATTAAAATAAATTAACTCAATAATGATATTATCTTTGTCTAATTTGAAATAAAATGACTCATCAAAACATTTTATTTTTAGAGAAAATAAGATTAGTATATTTTGTTTTGAACATAAAAAGTGAAACCAAGAAACCATAAGCATAGCAAAAAATATACAAATAAAGAAGAATAAACCCTAAAATTAATAACAAAAAATTCCTAATTTTGAAGAACCAAAAAAATCCTAAATTAAAGAAGAATAAAAATATAAATTGACAACTTAAAATTCTAAATTGAAGCAAACAACATCACACAGAGAAACAAAAATATTGATAAGAAAATTAAACTTACAAGGAGAATATTGAGCAACTGATATTTGTTGCACAACTTATCTCTGTTGCACAACTATTATTCATTGTGAAAGTTCGACGAAAGACTAATTAGAGAAGAGAAGGTAGACAATAAAAGAGAGAAGACTGAGGGATAAAAGAGAAGACTGGGGGACAAGAGAGAAGACTCAGAGAGAAGAGATGTTGAGGAGAATAAGAGACGATTGAGAGAAGATGAGACTTAAGAAAAAAGAAAGAGAGTTTAAAAAATTCAAGCTAAACAAAAAATTCAAACTAAACAAAAAAATTAATATATATCTACAATAAATATTGTATTGGTGTTAAACTTTTGTGTTGATTTTAGATCTGTTTTTGAATATTTGACTTTATATTGATACTTTTTTAAAATAAATTATACTTTTTTAAAATAAATTATACTTGTATGTTTTTGGAGATTATTGTGGTTTGTAATGAAGAGGAAAAGAAGTACGGATTCCAACATTCTTCCACCGTTTTCGAATAACAATAACATAGCAAGGAAAATGAAAGTTTTGGTGGAACCCATATCAACTATGTTTCTTCTCAAAATGGGTGGGAAAGTGTCAACGTCACTATTTTTAATAAAAACACTAAAAACCTTATGATAAATTCTTACTACTATTATATTTTATAACAATAACTAAAGTCTTACATTTATAAATTAAGAAAAGTTAACTATTAAAATAAATTAAAATACAAAGAGGATTATTAGTGTGTTACAAATACTATTTAATGATAAATTTTATGAAAAAATTAAGTAAAAATCAAATAATGTTTGATGATTTAATTATGTTTTCAAATAATCTATTTATAATTTTTGTATATTATCATTTTTGTTTATCTATAAAAGATAAAAAAATCATTTTACACTTTTTTAGTAATCTTAATATTTTTATAATGACTGAGTATTTATTTTTTTATTAAGAGTTTATTTTAATTTTATTCTCTTTATTATATTTTATATTTGTTTGAGGATATTTGTGTTATTTTACTATTATATATTTTTTTATATCATTTTCTATTCATTTTCACTTATTCCAAACAATTGAAAACCATCTCACTTTTCTTCCTTCAACATTCTCTATTCCACTTTTTCTTATTTACCAAACAAAACATAAATGTCACTTTTTCTAATTATTGTCAAAAAAATATTATTGTGTCGTTTTAATTATTACCAAAAATTTAATTACTTTGTTTTAATAATTATCAGGGACTACTTTTTATATAAAGAATATTAAACATTGAACAACCGCTTAAAAGAGTCCGTATACACACCAACATAAAATAGCGTAGTTTTTTACAATAATTCACCTAAAAATTAAAAAGTGGTTTAGTTTTCGGATAGATTAAATTGAGGTTTTTTAGAATAGCAAAATTGGTGTTCACATTTGAAGAAAAAAAACAAAAAAGAGATTTCATTCACACTAAAAAGGCGTGAAGTGGGGGCAGGGCAGGACTTTTCTATCAATCAAATCGCAGCTACTACCACAAGAAAACGAACCCTCCTAATAATTGACTTTTTAATTATAAAACAAATTATAATTACCTGATTTGCGTCTTAGTCAACGTCACAAAAACGAATTAAAAAAAAATACGAATCAAAATGGGCTCTCAAGCTCCAACTGTCGTCCACCTGCTCGAGGAGCAAATCCCAGTGAAACAACAACCTCTTCTTCTCTCCGACAACCTCAAAACTGGTCTCGTCCTCGTCGACCTTGTTAATGGCTTCTGCTCCGTTGGAGCTGGCAATCTCGTAATTTTATTTTTGTTTTTCCCCTTTTAACTTATTCTGTTCCCTTCGCTTTTTCCTCTCTATTGAAAAATTAATAATTTTATATGGCTGCACTTCGTTTATTTTAATAAAATGATATTTATATAAATTACTTTGATTTGATACTATAGGCACCGAAAGAACATGCTGAGAGAATCTCAAAAATGGTGGAAGAATCGGTGAAGCTTTCCAAAAAGTTTGCTCAGAAGAATTGGCCTATTTTTGCTTACCTTGATTGCCATCACCCGGATATTCCGGAACCTCCCTATCCACCGCACTGTCTTATTGGATCCGATGAAGCAAAGTTGGTTCCTGGTAATATTTGTGTTCTGTCTTCTTGTCTTTTGGGATTGTCTCCACTTGATCATGTCAGCATTTCATTTATATATTTTTTTTAATATTCATGAAATGAAATGGTCAAATAAATCGCTCATTGAAACAAAAGGGGTCATATTTTTAAAATAATAATATTTTAGTATATGTATGTTTTTCTCTCCTAGTGAAACCATCTAGTTACTAGTAACCCGTAATTGGACAGTATTGACACCCTTTCTTTTGTAGTACTTCTTCACTTCATTAAATTTAGTGGAGATGGTGAATTAATCTTTAAAATGTTTAAACACTCATTTTGATCTATAAAATATGAGACACAGTGTCACTGTATAGTAATCTGAATGTATGGAAATTGGAAAAATATCCCTAAGTGTGCCTTTTGTAAACAAGCCGACTAATAGAAGGCACCTTTGAGAATCAAACTAATCAATGAAAGATACAATGGAAATACACACATCAAGGGTCACTTTTGTAATTTTGACACATTTAAGGATTATAGTGTCTGATTGTCAGACGCATTCAAGGACCCAAATGATGTTGTACTCCCTTAAAAAACATAGGAGTTTTAGATTAACTCTCAATTGGATTAGGCTTCTTTAAAGTAGACATCTCACTTTAGAGAATAAATTGAATAATATCACGTCGATAAACAAATCTATGTTTTCTATTGTATGTACATGAATGACCAATTATGAGTTAGTTATCTCTTAAAATATCAACACATTTATTTACTCACTTTACTAACTTTTCGCCTTCACTTTAGAGGAGTCAAATCCGTCTCCAATTATATAAATAAATTAGATAAAATTACACTCACATTTTCTAAAATGTGCTTAAATGACAGATACAAGATACGAGTGATGCTATATATTTCATGAATTAATTTAACTCTTCACTCTTAAAATTATTACTTGGATTCATCAAGGAATATGCTTATTGGGTTTGTGTTTATTTCCCTAATTTGGTTTGGTTTGGTTTCCTCTGAAATGTAGATCTCCAGTGGTTGGAAAATGACCCAAATGCAACACTAAGGTGCAAAGATTGCATCGATGGATTCATTGGTTCATATGAGAAAGATGGCTCTAATGTCTTTGTTGATTGGGTGAAAAGTAATCAGATAAAACAAGTAAGCATTGCCATTACCTATATTGTTATTATTTGATTCTCTGTTATTGTAGGATTTTGTTCACCATCATTAAGCAAAGATAAGATAGTGTCACCTTATTGTAGTTACTTAGGTTGCAGTAGTTTTTAGTTGTTTTTGAAACTGGTGGCATTCTATGCTTCATCGTTACCACTGTAAGACACTATGTTTAAGGTAGATTTTGGTTATAGTTTTCATTCATTTGGATATGGGATATGTTTATACCATTAAGGTTTTGGTCTCAGGAAGCAACATCTCAGTAAGCCAAATTATAGGAATTAATTCTTTATAAAAATAACTAATTATGGCCCATTTTTTTCAATGAATAAAAATCAATAGGATTTACACTCAAAAGTATGAACTATGAAAATAACATAAGTATTAATACTTACTCATAGGGACTAAAAGGAAAAAAAGGTATTAGGACCAAAACTAACTCAATTGATAAAAACTATAAACAAAGAAGGATTAAAATCCTCTTTGAACAATGATAAATAATCTTTATACTTTTACCATGTGAAGATTAAAGTATTGTCTTATATGTTTCCTCAACTAATGATTGTTGGAATCTCGAGACTATAGTTCTAAATTGTGGTCTGCAATTGTGGTTGAATATAAAGGTTTTACGATTTCTGAAACGGTATCTCAACCACAATTGCGGCCACATTTGTCCTGCATTTTGCTGCAATTAAGATTTGCAGCTTAACCGCAATCAAGACTGCATCAGCAATCAGAGATTCTGTGTTAATATTATTTTTGTAACTAGTTTAGTTCATAGATTCTTGGTTGAGGTTCTTAGACACCGGTTTTCCCTTGTTACAGGTTTTGGTTTGTGGAATATGCACTGATATATGCGTGCTGGATTTTACCTGTTCAGTTTTGTCTGCGAGAAATCGCAGTTTCCTTTCTCCATTGGAAAATGTGATTGTGGCCTCCCAAGCTTGTGCTACTTATGATATTCCACTACATGTAGCCAAAGCTAGCAAAGATCTAGTATCTCATCCAGAGGTATTTGGTCAAATTAAATTTAGGCTTTCAAGTTAGTTTTCTTAAAGTTTGTTTGTTTTGTATTTACATTTTTAATTTTATTTGCCTAAACTTTAGCACTCATAATTCTGCTTTTCCCTTCTAGTGTTGTTGATAAATATTGCAGAATTGGAACTTTAGTTGGTTATGACAGAAAAATGAAGTGGTAGAGAGAAGTACGCAGCTTTAAGTTGTACTGTAATTGGTAGAAAATATATTTAGCATAATCTCATTATATAGATGTTGGGTGATGATAATTTATCATACATTTCTACTTGATAACATTTAGGAAAGTTGACATACATATATTGGGAAACACCGAAGAGATTACCAATTGGATTCTCTGCTTTCACGCAATCGCCAATCTGGTATGTTGGATCAAGATTGAACAGTTCATATTCTGACTTTGTATTTTGGATCCAATTTACGAGGTTGGAACACAAACTGTGTGACATTGAAAAAATTTGTTCAATGGTCCAGATCCCTGGCTATGTCAGAAGCGTGATTTCCGACGAGTTTGGATTCTCTATTGCAGTTGCTAAGAGGTTGGATCAAGCTTCAGTTGGGTGTAGTTGAATTTTAATATTGTTCCAACGGCTCTTTGTAGTGGGAGGATCGAAATCCGTCCTTCACTATATAGAATTCAGATCCGTATCTGTTTTTTTTCTTTATTACTATATTGATAAAATATGAGCACTCAGCATACCTCTATGGTTCCAAACTGTGATACTTTTGACCGACATTGTTTTTGCTGTCACTTTTGTTTGTATCCTATGCATTAGTTTACAAAATCTAAGTTTGTGATTAATTTTTTTTTGGTATGTTTCCATTAATATTATTATTATTATTTTGCTGCAGGCACTAATGCATCATGTTGCCCTTTACATAGCATGGGGAAGGGGAGCCCAGATAGCTTCAGAGGTGTCATTTGAATGAATAATCGAAAGGGCGTTAAATGTCGGTATATAAATAAAAATGCTGTCGATATTATCGTCAATAACACCACGTTAGGTGTGGCATTTAAAAAAATAATTCTGTCACTGAAATTGTCTCACGAAGGAAAAAGTGTCTCAAGAAGTTTAATTTTTAATTTCATGTTGATAATAATCTCCAGCAAACAGACCCTTAAGTCTTATTAATGATTAACGTTATTGGAATGTGTTTATAGTGGTTAGTGTACTTTAAATTGTACTGTGTATTTAACCTTTACCCACTGTAGAATTTATGTATATAAGAGCATTAATATTGTGTCAATCAAAGCCAAAATCGATATTTCTTATACCATGTTAACAAGTCTCATGATGTTTAATGTCTCAGGATCTTAAGTTTTCATGGGTCTTGAAAAATTAAATGATTAGATGAATTGTGTAAACATGTTGGGAGATTTCTAAATCTTTGTGAATTCAAAAAGAATATTTTTTTAACAATACACTTCTTGAAGTAACAATATGAAATATAATAGCCTACACTATACCATTTTAACTAACACTATGATTAATAGGTTTGGTTTATCATGGGATGTTTGGTACTTTAGAAGATAACATTTGTAACACAAAATGAAGTCACTAATGTACATTAAAAAAAAGGGCTCAAAATACAAAGGACAATCTAAATCCCCTACATACATTTATCACACTTCTTACAATTTATAAACAAGTATAAAATGAAAGTATTCTCCTCTTAAGTAAAAGTGCCAATTGCACTCTCAAATCTCAATACATACACTATACCTAATGAAACCGACCAAAAAAAATTAGCAGATGAAAGAAATGCAGTATGACTATTACTTTACAATTATCATTTCAAAGCACGATATTTCTTATTCATTGCAGGGGTCATGCATGAGAAGATTGATTGTTTTTGTTTCTTTTGTTTAACTCCAAAGATAAACGATCTTAGAGGAACACTGTTCTTAGAATCCGGTCTCTGGTTTCTCTTAGAATTTGAAAGTCCAAATCTTTCATTCAACTTTGCAAGAGCCTTCTCAGCATCAAGTTGAAGAGTTGTTACAAGGTCTAAACCAGCTTGAAGCTCATCAGCAACTTTATTGTTCTCTTGTTTCATGTTCAAAACCTCACCTTGAAATTTAGCTGCTTGATAGCTTGTGAACTTGAAATCATCATCTTCCGTGCTAGCTTTCAATGCTGCTGTTATCTCTTCTTGTATTTCACACAACGATGAGAACCTATGTTGAAGTTCTTCCTTCAGCATTGCACTGTTTTCCAACCATAGTGTTAGTTCATTTTGGATTTCTGCTAGGTGCTTAAAAAGCGGTCTTGCATCCGACTTCAATGAATATTTTGTGCTACTACTTCCTTCTGATGATTTCCAGTTTTCGTCGAGTTTCGATGCCTCGATTAGTAAATCTCTTGTAGTTGTTTCGTATCTCTGTATCTCCGTGAAAGAAGTGCTGAATTTCATCCAGAACTCTAGATTCTCCTCTAGAAGTTCGTCGATTCCCATCCTGAACTTCTCTTCAACCGCCGAAGTGGCTTCTGGTTCTTCTAATTTCAACATTGCCTCAATAACATGACTTTCCAGTGGCTGCAGCGGCAATAACTCGCCCATTTCTTCATTTTCCTCCAAGCTTTTCTGCAAAAGACTTAGTTTCTGTCGTAGCAGTCGAATCTCTTCGTCTTTCACAGCATTAGAAGTCTTCAATTCTTTCAGCTGCAAAGATGACTCAAAGAGTGCATCTTGACTTTTCTTCTGTACTTCATTCAGCTTGCTTTTCACTTCTTCATAATTTCTAAGAGTGCTACTATACTCTAATAGCAAATCATTTTCTTTGTCCTTCACTTCATTCATACACATTTCATCTTCTAGTGCTGTTGCTTGCTCTTGTGAATCTTCTTTAAAAGTACTATTTGTCTCTGATGAATTTTGCTTATAATGATTTTCATTATTTCCATCATCACTTGATTTTATTATATTGTTATTATTGCTCATATCATGAGTATTCTCTTTTTCTTTCAACTTTATAGGAGATTTGTTTTCCACTGAGGTTGCTTCTTCTTCTTCTTTTGTTTGTGAATCAGTGACCTTGACTTCATTTTCCATATCTGAATGTACAGTATCTTCGACCAAAGACGTGGCCTTACTGGAATTTACATCATTCAATAAGATTTTGTTTTCTTGATTCAATGCATCTTGTACTTTAACATCGTGTTTTGGTTGATCAGCTTCTCTTGATGATTTCTTCTGTGTTTGTGATATTTCCACCGCCTCATCCTGCTTCACCTTTTGGACTTTCTCTGAGAGATTATCGAGACTGCAACGTGCTTCGGTGAAATGAGTTTGAAGGTTGTTGTTTTGATCTTCAACAACTTGGTTAAGATCTTGTAATCCATGCACCTTTTCGTCCATTTCTCGCAGTTTCTCAGTCAGTTTAACTTTGTCGTTAATCAAACTTTGCTTTTCCGTTTCTAGATTCCGGACCAACGAATGTAGTTCATCGGTTTCGTTTTTCAAATTCTTCACCAGAGCTGTCTGTGAAGAAACTGCAGATTCTAAACTGATCGCTTTGGTAACAAGCTCGTCGATCTTTTCGGCCATTTCTGTCACAGTTAGAGATGAATATGAAGTCTCAAAGTGTTCTTTAATCTTCTCTTGCAATAACTGCAACTCTTGTTTCTGCTGAGTCAATGTCTCCACTTCTTCACTCAACTCCTTTGTTTCTGTTAATTCTTTTACGTTTCTTTTTGGCCTCGGATTTCGCGGAATAGTTTCATCAGGATGAAGTTCATTCATAAGGGAACTTAACTTTTCCCTCACTTCTTTTACCCTTTTGGACTCAATTTTTGTCTCATCAAGTGAGACAGCTTGTTTCTCTTGCAATTTTGACAATGTTTCTTGGCATGATTTAAGAGCCGCTTCTGCCATTAAATGACGAGCTTCCTCGTCATCGATAACATTAACAACACCTTCACCAAGTTCATCTTGCAAATTGGAAACTCTCTCTTGCAGTTCCTTGATCTGCCCCTCAGTTTCCCAATATTTAGCAATGGAATTATCATAAGAGCTTTTCAGAAACTCTTTCACAGTTTGCAATGATAGAATCTGTTTTTGAAGCATATCAACCTCTTCTATTGCCTGCTTTCTGCTTAAACCCGATTTTGGAGCTTTAGAAGCTGCTGCAGATGCCTTCTTGTTAGTGAATTTCTTTGTGGCTGATGTTATGACACTTTTTAAATCTTTGAGTGGAGGCTTTGGAACTTTTGGAGCATTCGGTTTTACACCTTCTGGCATTTTTCTTGGTGTCCTCGGCAATGCTTCATCGTCGTCCTCATCCATATAAGGAACTCTATCTGGACAGACAGAGGCAATGGTGTTGTTGGCATTTTGTAACTCTGTTGATAAGTGATCATACCTATCTGCTAAAGATCGGTATGCGCGGAATGATTCTTCAACAAAGCTTATCAGTTCTGGTCTCCTTTTGTAATACATTTCTGCTCTCTTGGCAAATGAGTCTCCCTCTTCTTCTAGAAGCTTTAAAACAGTTTGTACCTTTTCCTCCATATCTGCACAATTTTTGTTGTATATTTTTGTTTAATAGGCACACAATTATATCACAGCTTATAAAAGTGAGAAAATGATTCCTATATTAAGCCAATCACGTCGGTAGCCGGTTGGGTGAAAATCAGATGACCCTTATTTCGAGTTGTATAAAGAATCATACTGAACTCAAAATATGAACAATTCGGTTTTAATTCATCCATCAAATTCGACTTACTGACTATGGTAAAATGCGTGGTTTTGTAACCATGAGACTTGGTTATACTAATGTTATGTTGATCATTCAATGGCATGGAAGCTAGTAAGTATTGTCTATTGTTGAAATCAAATTTTAATTTTCTAGCAAGCAAATGATTATTTGCATGTAAAGCAATAACATATTAGTTGACGGCTTAACTCAAAAATTAATTAATTATCTAAGAATTTAATTTATATGCATTATTGATGTAATTTTTGTATATGTACATCCAATCAAATCACACCACATAAATGTTTGTGAATATATTTTACGAATAAATTTAACAAAGTGGCATAATGATGTGATTCAATTGAATAAATGTGTAAAAAAGTTTTATACTATAGGAATTTAATCTCATTATCTAAACTAATCATGGCCAAGATTATATATTTGTTTTATGTATGGCATGTGAAAACAAAACATGTCATTTACATTTTTCTCCTATGAAAGTCGTTACAAAACTTATGCCCATTGTTTGAGTAGAAACAATGAAATGAGAAAAAAGATGATGACCTTGAAGATTTTGTTCCATCCATTTTGATTGCTTAGTTCTAATGTGGCTGGCCCACCACCATGAATATGCATTGCTAGCAGCTCTTTGCAACATGTTTGGTTGTTGCTTCGTGTTATTATCCCTTTTCCCTAATAGTTGGTAATAATGGGATGGTAATTAAGAAAATGAGAATAAAAAACATGCAAAACGTGTATCTCTTTCTACTCTCTCTTTATGTCTAAAGAGGGAGGAGAAGACATGAACTCCACGAGAGGACCAAGATTGTAGAAAGAAAGAAAAAAAAGTGATTCAACAAAATAAAATTATTGATAGAAGATTTGGTGTGAAAAAAGAGAGCGTTGAAACTAACATGTTTCTAATTATGGGATCATGGAGGGGAGTAAACTTCGCCGAACTTGATGTCCCAACTCTCCTTTTTCAAAACAGGAACAACCAATGAGACACATGCACATGACATTGTTCTATATTTTTTAGTTACATGACTTTGTTCTACTTTGAAAGCGATGCATGGAAGAATAACTCTAAAAAATTAATATTTTTAAATAAAACAATAAATAACTATGTAATATTGGAAATTATAATATATTTTGTGGCTCTAGCGTCAAAAAAAAAAAAACTTGTAGTTATTTTATAAACAACTCATATAATTTATAAACTTATAGTCTATCATTTTTTTTTCTATCCCTAATAGTTGGTAATTTTTTTTGTATCTTTTACAATTTATTTAATATGATTTAAAATAAATAGTTTTAAAATTTTAAAATAATTTGAATAAATAATAATTTAAATTAAATAATTTATTTATTATAATTTAAATTAAATACAATAGCTAAATAAATAAAAATATATATCATATTAATAAATAATTTATTTATTCTAATTTAAAAATAATTTAAGTTTTAAAATAATTAATATTTCAATTTAAACTATTTATTTATTTTAATTTAAAATAAATAAA
>JBBPBS010001080.1:1748076-1772403 GCA_037974835.1 Cicer judaicum | reverse complement strand
TTTAATTAACTTTTTTTTTCATTTTATATTTTTAAATTAATTGAAATATTAATTTTATCAAACACTATTAATTTAACAACTCTAAACTACAAACTATCAACTAATTTTATCGGACAAAATTATATACAAAGTAAATTGATTATTAACTATTTTGAATAAATTTTTATTTTTATTTTAAAAGAGATAATAAATTATATCATAATTAACTCATGTAAGTAACTCTCGGATATCGATTCAAACTTAAAACAAGACATCTAACTTAATTATATTTATTAATTGAGTTGGAATTTAAGAACAAATAAACTAAACTTTTAATAAAACAAAATAGGTAGATTTTATAATTTCTGTTCACTCCGGAAGTATATTTAATTGATACAAAAATAGATAGATTTTTCTTTTTTTTTTGTTTCAAATTATAGTATATAATCCAATAATGTTTTAAAATTTCAATATGGTCTAAAGTTCTTCAAGAAAAATAAGCAGCTCTTCCTAACCTACGACAAAGAAAAATCATATTTTTTGTACATCTTATAAAATGACACAATAGTGCACTAATTATATTTTAAATCATTGCTAGTTATATTTGGTTAGATTGAAATTGAATCAAATCAATTTTAATTTATGAAATGGATTATGGATTTATTACAAAATGAGAATAAGTTGAATTCTTATTTGAATAAATTAATATTATATTATAGTTGTGTGTGATTGTTATATAGCAAATTATATTTTTTAATGACGAAATTAACATTATTAAATTATGTTTTTATTTCAATTCTGCTATCATTTTTTTTCTAAAAAAAAAACACTTATTATCATTTTAGTCTTGCCGAATCAACTCCATACATTTCGGGCAACTCCATACATTTCGGAAAGAGAATGACACAATAAAAATTTCACAAAGTTAACTGTCAACAAAATTAATTTAATTTTAGACTAAATTTTCAATAATTTTAATCAACCGATGATAAATTTAAATTTTTTTTTGTTAAATTAGTGATCTAAGAGTTACACTAAAATGATTTTCTCCATCCAACTACTTTTCATAAAAATCTGAAGTAACTTTTAGATTCAATGTGCATTTCCAAAAGTGAGATTTTACGGTGATTAACCGTGAGATTAACCTTCCACCATGATTTCCCAAATTTCCAAATCGAAGAGGCAACAAGTCACAAACTGATTGAAATTGCGGGGATGAACCTCTTCGGTTACAAATCCCTTTCAACCTGCAAAGCTCCAACAACCTCCTCGTGATCAATCATAATTAGTTTCATAGCATCTTTAACCTTTAATGTGGTCCAATATACACTACATGTCACAATTAAGATTATTCCACAAGTGCACAGAACAGGAAAGGTAACAAAATGAAAATTAGCAATAATCAGTCTTACTTTGCAACTTTTGCAAAAAAATCCACTCTTTCATGTCAACTAAAGATTGCAATATTAATGAATATAATAAATAAGGTAAATGTCTCCAAATGTACAAGGATTTGGTTAAAATTGCTTATTTATTTAATTTTTTGAGTTTGTTAATTTTTGTATTTTTTCACTTAGATAGATAAAGTGGCATCTACAGTTAATACTAATAATAGACTAGGCTTTTGAGCTTCCCTACTGCCCCTACCATTCTAATTGTAATCTTCATCAACTTGCTATTTTATAACTTGTAGAAGTTTGTTAGCAAGGACCATAAAGATGAACAATTTTTTATTTTTTTCTTCTCTAGGCTCCAAAATTCTGTAGAGAAGCCAGCCATTGTTCCATGTAATTCTTCCCATCTGCATGGACAATCAGAATTCCAAAATTACTATGTATGTATGGATGATAACATATAACATATTTATAGTCTCTTAAAAGCAGGTTCAAGGCAGAGTAATGTCACATATAGTCTACGATGGACTGATGTGTGAAAATTGTTTGAAATTTTAACAACCAATATTACTCTATGTAAATAGAAGCTCATAATATTATTCATACTCATCACTGAGATGATGACTTAATTTATATTAGTTCAACAATAAACAATGAAAACGAATATTAGTGTCTCAAAACGCAATTTATATTTTTTTTCTTTTATTTTTGTCGAATCAATCTCAATCAGGTAATTATCTTAGCAATAAGGACACGAAGGTCCCTAAACTTTGACTTAAAGGCGATCCCCGTCAAAGTTTTGAGTGATTTTCAAACATCAGTCCACTATAGATCACATGAAATATTTCCTCACCCTTTAATGGCCCTCTTAAAAAGGATCATTTTACAGAAAGCCTATAGATAAGGGAAACAAGATCACATTATACATAAGCATGTAAATAATAGTTCAAAGAACAGAAGCAAAGGATAGATCTACTTAACATTTCTGATTAACATAGTATCATGTAGTCTAATATTATAATTTAATTCTACTTAGCTATTATCATTAAAACATTTACAGCTGCAGAGTAACAGGTCCGCATATTTTGTGCTCAACAGTTAACAAAGGGTAAGCAACTCAAAAAAATGAGAGGAACAAAACTGAGTCTGTATTGATATTGACATAGATGTCATTGCCAAGCTTGGAATCAATTCCTCTAGTTAAACTAATTCAATTATTAAAGTTAAGCTCATTTGCCTGTTGGTTATATAATGTGGAATTGAGAACCTTAAGTCAAATTATGAACTTATTTTAGTGCATAACCTGTCCTCTATCATTCAAGCAACACTTTAAAATTCATACATTAAAAAGGAAGCCTCAAAACCTTTGTACTTTTGAATTACCAATAATTTCCAAGCACCAAACAACATAACAGAAAATCACACAATTCCAATAACAGCTATGAAAGTATTATACAGATTTCTTCATCAGAACAAAACCAATCAATAAGAAGACCAAAACTAAAATATTCAATAAAGAAAAATCTTACCAGAAGAAAATCCATTAGGGAGATTCTTAATGGCACTCAAGAGCACATTGTTTGAGCCTTTAATCTCTTTGCATCCAGGTGAATAACAAGGAACCAAAACAGCAAAACTATCACCACCAGCCTCATCATTATCATCAAAATCAGAACCAAGAGGTTCCAACCACCCAATAGACCAATCTGAGTCATCAGATTCATAACCAGACAAAAGACACCAATCACCAACATCACACTCTCTATCAATTCTTGTCTCTTCCCTCCTCTCTTGCCTTTTCCTTCCAATAATCTTCTTGTTTTCCTTCACCAAAGGGAACTTAACCACCTCACGTTCCTTCAAAGCAACACCCCATTCAGAAGTTGTTGATGAATTCAAACAAGTGGCATTAGAAACTTGCTCTTTCTCCTTTTTCCTACCACCCCAAATGGCCCATGATGAGAAACGGGTCAATGATATAGCCATATCTCAACTACCAAACGAAAATGAAGCTGTTTTTTGAAGCCACAAAAGGTTTTGTGAGCAGAACAATGAGAGGAAAAAGCCTCTAACTTCGAGGTGAAGAAAGCAATTAAGAGTGGTTCCTGCCAGTTGCAGTGACACCACTGTATTAGGAAAACGATCAATGGAAAATGGAGTATACTGATATAATAATAATAATAATAATAATAATAATAATAATAATGAAAATAAACTCAACGACAAAGGGATCATCAAAATTAAACCCACTTAGTATTAAAAATTAATTAATAAAAGCCTAGCCTTTTGAAAAAGGAAAAGCAAAACCAAGTATTGAAAATGTAAAAGCATGATTCAATAATTACATTAATTTTTCTTTCCTTCAAGTTTCCCCGTTAAATATCAAAACCAAATCATAAAAATTACGCCAAACCCCAAAAACTACTTACAATCAAGTATATCAACAATTGTGCTTAATCTAAATTCTAAACTAGAATCAGTGGTTCATTTTTAAAATTTAACATATATAATATAATATTACCACTATTTTATTATTAAAAACAAGGAAAATGTTAACTTTGCAGAATTCACTAAACTAACTTTATCATAACTGACAAAAATCATTTTATCAAACATATCATATTCACATAAACTTCCCAAAATTGCACATCAAAGTTCATTATCATATTTCCAAAACAGGAAATTTTATCCAATTTTAAGTAATTTCAACAACAAAAAAACAGAACCGAATCAAAGCCTGATGTAATTTCACTCAAAACCTTTGGAGGTTGAAACCTAATTAGATTATCAAATAATTATATTTCATTCTTCTCCTCCTATCACCGGAAAATCTGAAAGAAAAAAAAAACTCGCCGGAAAACCAAAAAAGAAATAATGTAGTGAGCGGAGAAAAATAAGCCGGTGATAATGTAAGAAAAAGTGAGTTGAGTTTAAAACCCTAACTCGGTGACTCACTCATAAGTCACTCCATGATCATTTTGTTCAGGTGCATTGAAGAAAGCACTGTCAAAAAAATAAGACTCATTTTCTTTTTGAATTTAATAAAGACGTTGATATTTTTCTGCGGCACTCTTTTAGGATTTGGCATTTAACGGTTAAGATTGCGTGAAAGGTGATAATCTAGTAGGGATAGAGAGTGTCTGTTACTGTGAACCCTCGAGTTGTTTTAAGAATCTGCTGACATGCTAAACAACGGTCCAATCATGTGCAGTTGAATTGTTGACACGTGGAAACCAGTCGGCATTGACGTCGCAGGTAAGACAAATCAGACAGGCAGAGCTTAAATATTGATTGTTTAGACAGTACATATCAATAATTATTAAAGATCAATAGAAATTAAATTTGATCTCCTACTTATAATTTTATTTATAGAAATTTTTAATATTTCATTTAGTCTTAAATATTAAAAAAATTATGTCAATAATAATTAATATTTTAATATAAAAGTTAAGTCAAATATATCTATTTTTATTAATCTACTATTTTTATATTTGAGATTAAAGAAATGTATTAAAATATAAATTTGAACCTATAACAAAATAAAAATCAAATTTGTTGATGCTAGACTTTTTGAAATCAAATATAGCAATATTATGATATATATTGTGTGAATTCTTTAAGTAAAATCTCAAATTCAATTCTTATGAATGAATGGAAAGAATATAGATTTCACTCAAGGTAATAAACTTCCTTGACAAAAATTATTTATTAACAAGTTGGTTAATATTTTGTAAAAAGATAAATAAATAAACTTAGAGACGTACATTCTTCCAAATTGTGAAGAATAAATCTTTTCCTAAAAAAAATAAAAATATATATAAAAAAGAAATCCATTAACAATTACAAGTTCATAGTTGAATATTAAATCATGTTAGACTCACTCATTTCTTTTTTTTCCCTCTACCCATTGCATAATACCAATACCAAACAATAGAGAAGTGATAATGCTGACCAAGAAGATGATAAGCTTTCTATGGAGAGACTGATATTCATCCTTTATTTTCTTTTTCGTATCTTTTGTTGCTAACAAAAAGAAAATTGTAGGACCATTAAAAAAAAAAATTGTTCTTAGCATCCTACTCTTTAACAATATATCTATGACTTTTTTTTTTCTTTCCAAAATTCTCATTTTCCAAAATCCAAGGTATAATTAATCATTTAGTATCAAATTTGTATCAAAATATTTATATATAAAAGAAACATATAAATTCCTAATTCAAATTTGAATCAAATTTGTCTCTCTATCTATCTTTGTTATCATATAAATAAATTTTTACTTTATTTCACACACATCACTACAATTATTTACTAGTAACCTTTAAGTTTAAATCCTGAATTCTAAGTACAATTCGTGTTTTATTAGTGAGACTACTCAAAGTACTTGTAGTTAGACTTCTACTCACATATATTGGTTACAAAAATTTAGAAATAGATTATTCCATATGTTGAGTTTCTTTAAACTAATTATTCTGAATTTAACCTAACTTGTTATAAATAGTCTAAACCAATTACTTTTATGTGATTTTTATATTTATCGAAAATGAATCTAACAAAGAAAAAGGAGTGTATACTGTTTAAATAAAAAAAAATATTATCATTAAGATGAGCTAAGATTGAGCACATCTATTTGATTCTTTTGGAAAATAACTAAGGGAGTATGTCAAACTCGTTGGATGCAATATAGAGATAATTTCTTTGAAGAACATAATCAATGGAGTAAACTAAGTATTGAAGTAACAATGTCAATTATAAGGAATGGGGGTTTCAATTATAATTGTCCCTTTTTAAAAATTCATGTTAAAAACTAAAATGTTTAACTCAAGATTGATCTCGGTTACAAACGAAGAACGTTCTTGGTTAGTGGAAAGAAAACAACAATATTAACTTATCAATATAAAAATTGATTATATGACAAAAAAGTAAATAGAGATAAGGAAAGAAAAATCACACAAGGATATATCATGGTTCACCCAACACGAGTTACGTCCAGTCTCTAGAGTTGTGAGATTTTCCACTAAATGCTCAAAGTAAGAACGTTCTTGGTTTTCACATATCAATCTTGATCTATTATAAAGTTCTACTTTTCTACCTAAAAATGATTTCCACAGGTTACCTTACACTATTTCAGAAAGGATTTTATAAGCTACCTTTTAAATCATAAAAGGATTTTTACAAACTACTCAAGTTATGTCAACAATATACCTTTGAGTTACAAAGTAATGATTTTTGAAATTGTTAGAATTTGAGTATGCTCAACTCTTATTTGAGAATAGATTCTAGATTTTAGAACTCATTGACTACTTATTATAATATCACACTAAGAACATAACTGAAACTTAGAATGACTGAGAAGCTCAAGAGGATTCGAGTATAATTGAATGTGTGATGTTTTGCTTGGCACTTTGAGTTCTGATATGTTCTTCATCGTGAGACTTTATATATAGGCTTCAAGAGAGCTTATGACGGCTTATTTAGCCTTTGGAAATAATCCGTCCAGCTATCATGAGTAAGTGAATGGATAAGATCAACCAAAACAAGAATGTTCTTCCTGAAAATAGGAATATTCTTGTGAACCAAGAACTTCTTAAATTTGTCTTGGGATGAGCTAACTTATGTTCTGATCTTGAACAGTTGTCTGAAGTGATCCCATGTCTTGAATTATGTGTGCAAGTTTGTTTGAAAGTACAACATTAGTGTCATTTCCAGCTTGTCAGTTTGTATTTGCACTTGCTTAACTTGGAGAATGGTCTTGTGTGTATTTTGTGAAGCAAAGTGTTTTGCCTTTGAATTCTGGAGTAATTCTTGCTTAGATTGATCCTTGTATATCTTTGATGAAGATGTGGAATGGATTATAATTCCTAGATCTAATCTTTTATATAGAAATCTGATCATTCTTGTTAATCTGTAGATGTGGAGAACGCTCTTCGTTTTTTAGAAATTTGTCAAGAACATTTTTTGTTTTACTGATTTGACTTTCTTTATTTTAAAAATATTTTTTTTTTAATGCTTGGTACATATCTTGTTTAACACACTCAAATACACATGTTAAATATCAAAACACTTAGAATCATAATTAGAAGTCTTAATTAACCTTTTGTTTAATTATCATCAAAATATTAATTTGGAATTTTGTCTCAACAAGTATAGTCTTTCTTGATAATGGAGATGAGGGCTAGACAGTCAGTTTCAAAAATAACATTATAAATACCTTTATCATGAGTCAATAAAACACCACTGCAAAAAGTCATATTTCAAAAAATAAAGAGCTATTGGATGTCATTTTACATAAAAACCACAAAGAAACTCACCATTATGGTCTTGAAGGATTCTTCCACAAGTTGAGGAGTCATCTAGATGGGCATAAGCACCACAAACGTTTATCTTCATAACTCCACAAAGAGTTTAATCCATGCTTTTTATTAGGGTTAATCAAGTTATGTTTCACAATCTTACTATTGATAAAACATTTATGAATAAAGTCAACTTGATCGAAAATGTAATGTCATAAATCACTCTGTATCTTTTTACTTTGGGAGAAAATCAAAGAGTTACGATTTTTTCATAGTTCATTAACTGTCACACCAAAGAACATTTTCCATGTGCAAGGGATGTTTCTAGTACCAAACTTAAAGAATGTACTCTAAAATTCAAGCTTAATAACTCTATTTTAGAGTAGTTGGACATCTTCAAATACAATCCTAACATATCAAGGGATTTCATGATAAATTTCCATTCAAGTATATCATAGGCTTTTTTGAGATCAACCTTGAGAATCTTGAAATTTGTAATATTGTGTAGATGAGAAAGGGTATGGGTGGTTTCTTGGAGCACCAAAATGTTATCAAAAGTAGATATAAAATTACTTTCATTCTGGGATACCACACGAGACATAATATTTTTGAGTCTCTGAGCAATTATTTTAGAAATAATTTTATAGCTCACATATAGATCTAAGTTGATTAACCCGTATAGATTCATCTACCTTAGGAATGAGAGTAGTTAGAGTCTAGTTGATCTCTTTGAAGATCATGGAAGCAATTATGAACTAGCTTAAGAATGGATTGGTCAAGCACACTTCATTGACTCTTGAAAGATATAGGATGAAATCCATGAGGGCCAGCCAACTTATAATTTTCCTTACTTGAAAAGGTATTTTTTTAGTTTCCTCCAAAGATATATCTCATCTTACTCTTTTCATACCACTATCTTCATTACACGAAATTGTAGATGTGGTATCAAAAGGACGAAGAGGCCTTCTATTGAGAAGTAGAGGTTGTGATAGCATTGGATCACAAGATTCTTAACATCATTATCTTCAAAAATCTATGAGTTATCATCCATTAGGAGTGCATATATTCTATTAAATCATTGTTGCTTTAGAGTTAAAAAGTGGAAGAATTTAGTATTAAGATCTCATTGTTGGATCCATTTGCATCTAGATTGTTGGAACCATAGCTTTCCTCATCCCTAACTAAGTATTTATACTACTTTCAAAGCTCATTTATTAACTTAACTAAGTGCTTGTTTGTACCACTTGCAATGTTTTGAGTAATATCTCCCAATCTTTCAAGAACACGCTTTTTATGTACAAAGATATTACCAAATGTATGATGATTTTGCAAGCACAAAGTATATGTTAGATTTATGATATTAGAGGAACAATCGTTAGTGTTAATTCAATGGTGTCTTATATGAATATCAAATTCAGATATTCAAGCCATTCACCCAAAAATTTAAAATAGTTTCATTAGGGAGGAAGTTGACCATTAAACAAGTGAGGCCAAAGACCATGGAGATTAGAGGAATTGATATAGAGATGAATAATCAAACTATTTGGGAAGAGTTCCTACCACAAGGTATTACAAAGAACTTTGTCACGTCTTTCTTGCAGTTGGCCACACATCCAGATGAAATGATGACAAAAAATGCCAAGATTAATTCAATTGTAGTCCTCAATACAATTAGCAAAGACAGTTACGGACATATGATTAATGGTATCACTACATTATTTTCATGAGCTACAAAAAGAGTGCTGAAATCTCTAACAATATACCAAAGGCCAATTATAGTTGAGGAGAAGTCATGAATTTCTTGTCATACTTCCAACCTAAAACTAGAGTTAGAACTAACATAAACAAATGAGAAATACCAAAATGAGGGGTTCCATCATGAACCTTAATATGTATAAAATATTTAGATTAGGAGATAATTTGGATGTTTAAACAAGAAGATTGCCACAAACACCAAATTCCACCAGAGAAGCCATCAACGTCAACTTTAAAGCTATTGAGAACCCAATTTTACAAATGACATAATCAGCCCTAGCTCCACTAATACGAGGTTTAAGGAGCATAAGAAAGTCAAGATTATGCATCTTCACGTAATCTTTAACAAGGCTGGGGAAATTTAGGCCACCAACATCATAACAATTCCATGTTAGGAAATTCATGTGGAACCAGTTGGATTAGGGTCCGTAGTAGACCCTTTAGGTTCCTGATGAAACTTTGTATTTTCAACTTCCATAATTTCAATTGGAATATGTTGGAGATTAACATCAATTGCACTTCACTTTGCTTGATATTTCTCAACTAATGCAATAGATTATACATCAAGCATAATCCCATAAGTGATGGGGGATTGCTCCAAAAATTTACTTCTCGACGTGTTGTTGTTGAAGGTGTCTCATTTGTTTTAATATAAGATACTCCTTTTTTTTTATTCTTGTGAGTTTCTTAAATACTTTGTTGTTTATTAGTAATTCTGATGACAACTTATTTGACAGGTGCCTTCACAAACATTCTTTTTAATTATGGCTCCTAGTCAATAAATCTAATTTTGTTTGGTTCACAACATTCTTTTTGATAAATAAGTCAAAAAGAAAATTCAATACTATTTTAAAGGTAAAATACTCTCATACAATTTGATTGGGTTGTTCCAAGACGATTCGTTAGTTGGGCCTGAAATAGAACTACGGATAAAAAATGTAGGCCCAACCCAAAGTCTAACCCGAGAGAAGCTTTCAACGGCTAGTTTATCATCATTTCAAAACAGTTCGACAACAATACTCTTTCTCATAAACTAACTTTCCCCCTCCCATGAAGCGGTTGATACATTCTAACGGTCGCTTGTGATTCATCTTTCTCCTTATTCTTCTCACATTTACCTCCTTTCACAATCTTTCAGCGACCAATTCACGACACGACACACTACTTGCTTTCTTCTCTCTAAGTAAGGTCAGTTTCTAGGTTTTGTTTCTTTGTTATTTCTAGGTTTTTTTCCTTGCAAATTTCTATTCTTTACATGTTGTATATGTTTTTGCAATGCCACGTAATTCGATAAATTGATAAAATAAATAATGAATATGTTATCAGATAATAATTAAATTTTAGAGGGGAACGAGATTTGATGTTTTTCTAGCATCTCATACAAATTTTATTTTTGCATAATTTCTTGTTGTCTATCTGTTCAGAGTCTTTAAGGTTTTCATATTAATAATATTGGGGTTCCTTTTATATGATTTAAGAAGTTTGGTTATGCGATGACTAGAATTGATGCTAGTTAAAAGTAAATTGAATTTAAAATGGTTTATGTTTGTTTGGATACATTCGAGTAAAAGTGCTTTAAATAATAAATTATGGTGTAAAAATCACACTTGGAATCAAAAGCTTCAAATTCTAACCTCAAACTAGTATCAATTCTGGAGACAAAATCAATTATACCCAATAACATTCAAACATGTCAACCATTTTCTCACTTCTAGAATAAATTTTGGCACCTCCAAAAATATCAAACATACACTAAGTAGTGTGTATAAATTAGGTCTTCTGTAATGAGATATAATTGATAATAATACCATATAGTTTTCCACATTTTGTAGGAAGTACTCTCAAATGATGATAATTGAGTAAAAATTTACCTTTCACTCCAAACATTGTTTCTAGATCACTTCAATTTGGCAGCACAAAACAGAATTAATCTAACTTGTTTCAGAATTAATTAATTTCAGGATAAAGTCCTTTTAAGTTCTCTTATGAGGCATTTTATTAACATCTTTTCATTTTTGTTTTCTCAAATTAAGTTAGTAACACTGCTATTTTTTTTTCTTCCATTTTTCACACTGCAGGAAAACAGAGTTTATTGGAATTTCTTATATGTGAAAAGAAATGGACAAGGTTTATGAAGAGCTGGATGAAGCTAAGACTGAGATTGAGAAATTGAAGGCAGACTTAAGAGCTAAAACAGATTCACTTGAGAATTTGAAAAGATCCCTTAATGCACAAGTCAATCAGACACAAGAAGCAAAGTTAAAAACCGAGAAGTTGGATCAGGAACTGCTTCAAAAAGCTGACGAAATCGACGAGGTGAAGACTTTGTACGAAGATCTGAAAGTGAAATGGAAAGAACAAGAGTCTATCATCAAACGTCTCAGTGCTGCAAATGATAAACTTCGAATGGATTGCAATGAAAAGATTAAAAGGTTGGAAGATGAGAAAAGAGGGTTGGTATTGGCCTTAGAAGAGGCAAATGACAAGGCAGAGAATCAAGAACAACAAATTTGTCAATACAGAAAAGAAATTGAAAGTCTGAAAAGTTGTCTGGCAGTTTCAAAGAACAAGTGTTTGGAAACGCGGAAAAATTTAAAATTATCCAAAGACCTAAGTGAAAGAGATGACATGTTTCAGAAGTTGGAGGAGGAAAAAGTGAAGTTAGAAGATCAATTAAAATGGAAGAAGGAGCAGTTTAAACATCTAGAAGAAGCATATGAAAAACTTAAAGGCCAGTTTAAGTCTAGCAAGAAGGAATGGGAGATGGAAAAATCTACATTGCTTGATGAGATGTCTTCAATTCAGATTAAGTTAGATTCTCAGATCAGAATATCGGAAGATCTTCGACATCAATTACAGACCTGCCACCAAGCTCTTGCTCATGTAGAAAGCCAAAAAAAGAGACTCGAAGTCGAAGTTTCAGATTTTAGACTGCAGCGTGACAATGCTGGTTGTGACTACCGGGATGCTAGATTACAGCTGGATTGCTTAAATTCCGACCGGGACAAAGATATTGCCGATTTGAGATATTCACTGAAAACCAAAGAGGCGTATATTAAAGAAGCGAAGTACAGATTCGAGAAACTAGAGCAAGAAAATCAGGAGTTAAGGATGTCACTCAAAGAACTACAGGAAGCTCAAATTCAAGAAGCAGGAGCTTCATATTCGCAGTCGAAGTTGAGGACTAAGCTCAGAAATCTAGAACAAACACATAAAGAGTGTGCCTCAACTCTTAAGGCTAGAGAAATCGAATGGAACTCAATGATAGAAGAATTGACCAGAGATCTGAATGGTTGTCGGTCTGAGTTGGAATCTAAAATCACTGCAGTGGAAGAGCTTCAGATAGAGTTGGAAAAGTATCATTGTCAAAGCATTGACATGAGCTTGGTGAATGAGGAAATGTCTGTGATGCTGCTAGTGTTAAAAGAGGGAATTTCTGAGGCTCTATTAAACCTTGCCAACGAAAAAAATGAGGTGGATCTAATCAACAAAGAGAATGAAGAGAAAATTTTCCAACTGATGAAGCAGTTGGAGATGAAAGATGATGCTTTGATCAGTGTTCAGAAAGGCTTCAATAAAGAAGACGAGAAAGCAACGTGTTTGATGAGGGAGGTTGTTGAGTCCTATGATGGATCCAATAATGAACTGCAGCACTCAATGCAAAATGAAATCTATAGGTACAAGAAAATGCTGGAGGAATCAACTGTGCGTCATCAGATCCTTGAAGAGAAAATGTTGCAGATGGAATGTGATTCAAAAGAACAACTTATACAAACACATGAAGCTTTAGACATTGCTATCATTGAATTGGATGATAGAATTTTTGAAAGAAATGAAATGGAATTTGAATTGCAAATATGGAAGTCAATTGCCGAACGTTTGAACAACGATCTCGAAGAAAGTCATTTGACGCGTAAAGAACTAGAAACTTCACTTCTTGGACAAGTAGTTGTTAGTGAAAGCCTCAAGCAAGAGAAAAACAAGGTTGTAGAGGAGCTTCAAAAAGAGGTTGTTTTACTTGAACAAGAATCATTTAGAAGAGAATTTGAGAGTGTTGTGATTGCAAAAGGTGTCATGGAAACAACCTATGATGCTTTGCTTCAGAAACTCAAAATGGAGAATAGAGATTTACTTGAAGAAGCATCAAAACTTTCATTAGAAAGGGAAAACTTGTTGGCTTTTGTTCAAGGGTTGAGTGATAGAATCTATGAGTTCTCTAATGCAGACACTCAATTGAGAGACATGTTGAGAAGCATGGAGCAGCAATCTTTTGAGATTGATGTAATGAAGTTGAAAAGGGATGATAATTTCTTTGTTAAAGAGAATATGGTAGTTCAAGTTTCTCCTACTAGTATAAAGAAAGTTGAAGCTATTTCTGATATAAGATCTCCATTCAAGGAGCTTAATAGTTAGTTGAAATGGTGAGATAGTTGCTAGAGGAATAGGATATGTGAAACAAAAACGTCATGCAGTTTTGAAACATGACAGTTTTTTCTTTGGATTGTATATTGAATTCATTTGTATCCTTATATGTACACTTGTTTTTTTTCTTCAATGAAGTTGTTCCACTAAGAAAAAAATGAGCCAATATAGTTAATTTGTTCATATTAGATTATTAATGCACTAATAAGTGATTGAGTTCAAGTAGATAATGAATTTCAGTTAAAGACAACTCTTTAGGAGAACCAGAGTTCTAATTCTAACTGGAATTATTCTTGGTAGACTTTATTTATCTCCCGACTCGGATTATTGGGTCCTCATTCCCCTAAGAATGGAAGGATATTTTTTTGCAGGAGAGTTAAGAAAAATAAAAAAAAGGTGAGTGGTCTTTGTCTACAACATATTAAACAATTAACTGATATGTCTGCAATTCGGCAATTCTACAATTCTGCACAAACTTAATGTACATATTGCAGTCCAAATTTTGTACAAGTATGCACTTATGCGGTCCGAATTTTGCACAATTCTGCACTTCTGCAGTCCAATTAATGCCCAATGGAAGAACGACTAGTTTGCACAATTCTATTAAAACTAGGTGTGTTTTGTTGATTTTATACTAAGAAAACATTAGTTTCTGCTTTTTTATTGATTTAGTAATACAAATCATGTTTCAGCCTAAATTCTAATGGATTAAATACTCCCTTTGTTCCATTTATAAGAAAATATTTGTTGTTTTGGGAAGTATATCCTCTCAATTTTTTAAGAATCTATTTAGAGTAAACACTCATTTTTTGTCCTTCTAAATGAGAGGCACACTCACAACCGTCCTTGAAAGAATGAAAATTAAAAATAAATGGTATTGATGATGGTATTAAATGTTGTGAATTGAAAAATGTGAAGTCCCACATAGGAGGGAATACACACTTTAAGAGCATTTATAAGGTGTAGGTATGACACTTGGGTTGAGCCCTAAGAGGCACCGCAATTTTGTGAAGGAGGGAGAACGCAAGCAAATGCACCACCACACGCGCGTCGCGGGCTGTCTGGCCGGTTCAGCTTGGTTTGGTTTAATTATTTTAAACATATGAAAATTAATTATTTATTTTAATTAATTATATGCTTCTGTTTTGCCCGGTCAAAACCCTAATTGCCTGGTCCACGTTTTCCTATCTTTGAGCGCACTTCTTGTGGTCAGCTGATGGACCTCGTGCATCATGGATCTCCTGTTTTTTCTCAGATCCAGTTGCTGAACTCCTCTATAAATAGAGAGTTCACCTCAGTTGGAAAATCACATCAAAAGTTCTCCGTATCTGAGGCTTTTCTCACTTCTCCCCCTTCGTTCTTCTTCTTCTTCTTCTTCTAATTTCTTGAGTAGCCTTAGTGCTATATTACGAGTGTCAGTCATTCGACTGCCATACAGAGGGTGTAATTCTAGATCGGTTTTCTACAGTGCAGTAGAACTCCGTTACAAAGTAACTGAGCTGTTTTATCCTAGGGACTTCGTGGTTGATAGTCTGCCTTGCACAATTTGGGCAGTGCCTCAAAACGTCTTAAAGAGAGCGACTTAGTCCGCGACTCAACCCAGTAATTTTAATCGGTGGCATTGTTATTTTCAAAAGTAATTTTCTGAAACAACAATTTTAAGACGTTTTCAAACTGCCATGTCTACTGACGAAATTACTAGGACAGGTTCTATTGTTTCTGACTTCAACAAACCGTTTCGGTTTGAGGGCAGTCACTTCAAACGTTGGCAACAAAAGATGTTATTTTTTCTAACCACAAAAAATCTTGCCAATGTTCTGAAGGATGATATCCCTGTTGTTCCAGAAAAAGCTGAACAAACAGAAAAGGATAAGATAGCTGCTGAATAACCCGATGGGAACATAATGATTACTTATGTAAGAATTATATTCTTAATGGACTTGTTGATGATCTGTATGATTACTACAGTTCCGACAGCAATACTGCTCGACAGGTTTAGGATGCTTTAAAGAAGAGATATGATACTGAGGAAGCTGGAGCTAAAAAGTATGTTGTGACCCACTACCTCAAATATCAGATGACAGATCAGTGGAAGCTCAGTCTCATGAAATTCAGAAAATAGCGCACGAGATTATCACTTAAGGTATGTTCCTAGATGAACAATTTCAAATTGTTGTTATTATTGACAAACTGCCCCCTGCTTGGAAAGAATTCAAAAATTCTCTTAGGCACAAAACCAAAGAGTTTTCACTAGAAAGCTTGATAACTCGCCTTAGAATTGAGGAGGAATCTCGTAAGCAAGACCAGAAAGATGAAGTTCTTTTTGTGGCAACTAAGAAGAAAAAGAAATTCATCGAAGCAGTGCTTAAGCCAAACGACAAACAACTAAAGAATCAGCATCGCTCTTCTAAGAACAGCAACAAGAATGGGAACCCTCCTAAGGTCCCTACTGCCAGACAGCAACCACCTCCTAGAAATGGCCCTCTCCCATTTACTTGTTTCAATTGTGGGAAAGAGGGTCATATGGCACGCAAATGCAGGAACAAGCCAGACCCTGCAAATCAGGCTAACTTGACAGAAGAGCAATTCATTGCTATGATAACTGAGATCAACCTTGTAGGTGGATCATGGATGATGGATAGACACTAGAGCCTCTCGCCATGTCTGTTATGATCGTGTTATGTTTAAAATATACACTGATGTTGAAGATAAGAAAGTGTTGTTGGGAGATTCCCACACCACTAATGTTGCTGGTATAGGAGATGTGGAACTAACATTCACATCTGGAAAAACCTTAATTCTGAAGGATGTCATGCACACTCCAGAAATAAGGAAGAATCTGGTTTCTGAGTTTCTTCTCAATAAGGCAGGGTTTACTCAATCTATAGGGGCAGATTTGTACACCATTTCTAAAAATGGTATTTTTGTAGGGAAAGGGTACGCCACTGATGGCATGTTTAAATTAAATGTTGAATTGAATAAAATATCTCCTTCTTCTTACATATTGTGTGATTTTAATATTTGGCATGCTAGACTTTGTCATATGAACAAAAATGTGATTTCAAATTTAAGTAATTTAGGTTTAATTCCAAAGTTATCCCCAAAAAATTTCGAAAAATGTGATTTTTGTAGTCAAGCTAAAATAACAAAGAAATCACATAAATCAGTAATTAGAGAATTTGAACCCCTAGAATTAATACATTCTGATATATGTGAACTTGATGGAACATTGACTAGAAATGGAAAACATTATTTCATAATTTTTATTGACGATTGCTCTGATTTTACTTTTGTATATCTGATGAAAAATAAAAGTGAAGCGCTTGACATGTTTAAAATCTTTGTGAATGAAATTGAAAATCAATTTAATAAAAAGATTAAGAAGTTTCGTAGTGATAGAGGAACAGAGTATGATTCTAATTTGTTTAATGAATTTTAAAAAACCCATGGAATTATACATGAAACTACTGCACCATATTCACCTGAAATGAATGGTAAAGCTGAAAGAAAGAATAAGACTCTTACTGAATTAGTTGTTGCTATAATGCTTAATTCTGGTGCTGCATCTCACTGGTGGGGAGAAATTATTTTAACTGTTTGCTATGTTTTGAATAGAGTTCCAAAATCTAAAAGCAAAACATCTCCTTATGAGATAATGAAGAAAAGACAACCCAACTTGTCTTATCTTCGAACATGGGGTTGTCTGGCCTATGTCAGAATCCCCGATCCCAAGCGAATTAAACTCACAAGTAGAGCATATGAATGTGTATTCATAGGATATGTTGTGAACAGTAAAGCGTATAGGTTTTATGACCTAAATGCGAAGGTGAACATAGAGTCAAACGATGTTGACTTCTACGAAAATAAATTCCCTTTTAAATCGAGAAATAGTAGGGGGCAGCGAACCCAGTCAAGTCCCGATGATAAGAAATACTGAAAGCAACAAACAAGACGAAACAGAACCTCGATGGAGTAAGAGAGTAAGAGTTGCTAAAGATTATGGACCAGAGTATATGGCGTATAATCTAGAAGAGGATCCTGCTAATCTTAAAGAAGCTTTATCATCTTTGGATGCAGATTTATGGCAAGAAGCTATAAATGATGAAATGGATTCTCTAGAGTCTAACAAGACCTGGCATTTAGTAGACTTGCCTCCTGGTTGCAAACCTATAGGTTGTAAATGGATTTTGAAAAAGAAACTAAAACCCGATGGATCTATTGATAAATACAAGGCATGCCTTGTAGCCAAAGGTTTTAGACAAAGAGAAAATATAGATTTCTTCGACACTTTTTCACCAGTCACTAGGCTAACATCCATTAGGGTGCTAATATCACTTGCGGCTATACATAACCTGGTGATACACCAAATGGATGTTAAATGGTGACTTGGAAGAAGAAATTTATATGGAACAACCTGAAGGTTTTGTAATTCATGGACAAGAAAACAAGGTCTGTAACTTAGATAAATCTCTGCATGGTCTTAAACAAACTCCAAAACAATGGCATGAAAAATTTGATAATTTAATCATGTCGAATGAGTTCAAAGTGAATGAAAGTGACAAATGCATATATTACAAATATGAAAATAACATTTGCACTATCATATGTCTCTATGTAGACAACTTACTCATATTTGGATCAAACATTCATGCTGTAAATAAAGTGAAATCATTGTTAAGTAACAACTTTGATATGAAAGACCTTGGAGAAGCAAGTGTAATCCTTGGAATTAAGATTACTAGGTCAGAAAATGGAATTTCTTTGGATCAATCTCACTACATTGAAAAGATCCTAAAGAAATATAATTACTTTGACTGTAAACCTGCTTGCACACCATATGATCCAAGTGTGAAACTTTTCAAGAACTCTGGTGAAGGTGTTAGACAAACTGAATATGCAAGCGTCATTGGCAGCCTCAGATATGCCACTGATTGCACTAGACCCGACATAGCCTATGTCATTGGATTACTGTGCAGGTTTACTAGCAGACCTAGTATAGAGCATTGGCACGCTATTGAAAGAGTCATGAGATATCTTAAAAGAACCATGAGTCTAGGATTACACTATCAAAGATTTCCTGTCGTCCTTGAAGGATACAGCGATGCTGATTGGAACACTCTATCAGATGACTCCAAAGCAACCAGTGGCTATATATTCAATATAGTTGGTGGTGCTGTGTCGTGGAAATCAAAGAAACAAACTATATTGGCTCAGTCCACTATGGAATCTGAAATGATAGCACTAGCTACTGCTAGTGAAAAAGCAAGTTGGTTGAGATGCTTGTTAACAGAGATCCCTTTGTGGGAAAAACCATTGTCAGCTGTGTTGATCCACTGCGATAGTAACGCGGCTATTGCAAAAATTGAGAATCGTTATTACAACGGTAAAAGAAGACAAATTCGTCGTAAGCACAACACAATTAGAGAATTACTTTCTAAAGGAGCTGTTATAGTGGATCATGTACGCACTGATGATAATCTAGCAGATCCTTTGACGAAAGGATTAGCTAGAGAGAAAATCCTAAATACATCCAAAAGGATGAGACTATTGCCTACAGATTGATGAGTCGCCTGTGATGGTAACCCGACCTAAAAGACTGGAGATCCCAAGAATTAGGTTCAATGGGTAATAACAAGTCATAGTGATATGAGATGAACATGCTATATAATATATAAAGAAAGCATGAGTCATGAAGCGATGAAAGGATGAGATAATAGAAACTCTTAATGAGATCTATACTCTATATGGAGTGGAGTACCTAGCTACAGGAGTACTTTTGATAGACTCGCCTATGTGAATGTGGAAGTGGGGGCCGCTTCCTATGGAATTTTAAGGCAGAATTCCTATAGCGTTCACTACACTAGGATACACGTGCATGGCCCTAAATGCACGAGCTTTTTGAGAATACACCCAATGAAAAGGTTATGTGTGGGTTTGATGTCAGAGATAGAGTTCAAGACTACGAGTCACTCTTGTTGAATCTGAATCTTACTTGCTACGCAAAGGTTCAAGTCGAAAAACACCTTTGTTTATGCATAATCTTATAGAAGCGTTTGACGCTATTCAAGAACCTATTTTTAAATTCAAGTGGGGGATTGTTGGAAATGATGGAAAATAAATGGTATTGATGATGGTATTAAATGTTGTGAATTGAAAAATTTGAAGTCCCACAAAGGAGGGAATACACACTTTAAGAGCATTTATAAGGTGTAGGTATGACACTTGGGTTGGGCCCCAAGGGGCACCGCAATTTTGTGAAGGAGGGAGAACGCAAGCAAATGGACCACCACACGCGCACGCGCCGCCGCCGTCCGGCCGGCTTAGCTCGGCCCGGCCCGACTTGGTTTGGTTTGGTTTGTGGTGTATTAATTATTTTTAAACATATGAAAATTAATTATTTATTTTAATTAATTATATGCTTGCTTCCTTCACAAGATATTGCATTAATTACGTGATTGCCCTACATTAATTACGTGATTGCTCTACACCGAGTCAACATCAATAATCTGATCCAGTCAAAGCCCTAAACAGACTAATCTTCTGTTAATTGCCGGTCAAAACCCTAATTTGACTATGCTTCTGTTTTGCCCGGTCAAAACCCTAATTGCCTGGTCTTCCCCACGTGTTACTTGTTGCCCGGTCAAGAAGTCATGGTCAAACACGTTTTCCTATCTTTGAGCACACTTCTTGTGGTCAGCTGATGGACCTCGTGCATCATGGATCTCCCGTTTTTTCTCAGATCCAGTTGCTGAACTCCTCTATAAATAGAGAGTTCACCTCAGTTGGAAAATCACACCAAAAGCTCTCCGTATCTGAGGCTTTTCTCACTTCTCCCCCTTCGTTCTTCTTCTTCTTCTTCTTCTTCTTCTTCTTCTTTTTCTAATTTCTTGAGTAGCCTTAGTGCTATATTACGAGTGTCAGTCATTCGACTGCCATACAGAGGGTGTAATTCTAGATCGGTTTTCTACAGTGCAGTAGAACTCCGTTACAGAGTAACTGGGCTGTTTTATCCTGGGGACTTCGTGGTTGATAGTCTGCCTTGCACAATTTGGGCAGTGCCTCGAAACGTCTTAAAGAGAGCGACCTAGTCCGCGACTCAACCCAGTAATTTTAATCGGTGGCATTGTTATTTTCAAAAGTAATTTTCTGAAACAACAATTTTATACTAAGAAAACATTAGTTTCTGCTCTTTTGTTGATTTAGTAATACAAATCATGTTTCAGCCTAAATTCTAATGGATTAAATACTCCCTTTGTTCCATTTATAAGAAAATATTTGTTGTTTTTGGAAGTATATCCTCTCAATTTTTTAAGAATCTATTTAGAGTAAACACTCAGTTTTTGTCCTTCTAAATGAGAGGCACCCTCACAACCGTTCTTGAAAGAATGAAAATTAAAAATAAACTCTTCAAAAAAAAATGGTGCATAACATGGTTCCTTGAAATATACACCTATTAATTTTCAAAAAAAATAAAAATGAAAGAATATTCTGGTAGTTAAAATAGTTCATAACATTAAATGTCATCCACAAAGTTGTTCATTTTGATAATATGTAATAAGAGTTGATACATCCTTCTATGTGATTCAATATATCTCACAAAATGTGAACTCATTAATCTAAGGACTAAAATGACATAAACCATATTTTCCATTTTGATCTTTAAACTATTTAAAAACACTCATTTAGCATCTAATTTTTAGCGTAATTAAAACTCACGCTAAACAACTTGTAATTTTTATTTAGTTTACAATAAACACATAAATTGAAAAAAGGGCTTCAAAAGAAGACACAAGTCAAAGGGAAGATGTAAATCAAATAAAATAAGATTTTATGAAAGTAGAATATAGTATCGTTCAATTTATCAAATTTAGAGATATACAATAAGACATTTACATGCTGCTACAACATTACATTTGCACGACTACTATATGATTTAGAGAGAAATTTGGTTACATGCTTCAACTACAGAAGACTACTAAATAATATTTTCATGCATTCTTCTTTTTCTTCTAACAATTCTTCATACTAAATAACACTTCTCAATATACCTATTACCATCTATTATTAAAATAAACTCAAATACTATTATAATACATAATCAAATATTGTATTATTTCATTTAAATATTGTCACATCAAAATACTATTATAACATATTGTCAAATATTATGTCATTTCATTTAAATATTATCACGTCAAAAAAAAGACAATCTTCTATTTTTCTTATTATTATATATGCTTACAATTTGTTTTAACACACATTTTATTATTAGTATTTTAGCATATAATCTTCTATAGAACTATTCACTAACATAAGTGATAAATTACAATACAATCAATATTAGTTAATGACATTTATTGTTCCTCCATCATTATTGGTAACGGTTCTTAGTATGATTTTAACTCTCCGATTAATATATTGGGTCTATTTTGAGGCTTCTCAAGAAATATATACATTGTCTACAATTAGTGGAAGTTATTTTATATAGTATATTGTTTGTGTTTCTTTGTAAACTCATTTTACATGTTTTTATACTTTTTTCTTTTAGATAAGCAAAATGTGAGAATTTTTGCATTTTTCAAATTTACATCTTTGAGTTTTAATTCTATTTATATGCTATGATATATTTGTGGTCAATTATTGTGCGTTGACATTCAGTCCAAATACATAATTTTTTTTTATCAAATTACGGAGTATATTATGTGCCATCTGATGTATCCGTCGAATATATGTTGAAAAGATTTCTAACACCAATACACATATCTTAAATTTTAGTGATAATATGAATAAATTATATAGTATTATATGATGACAACTATACTATCTTTCTCACTTCATCCTTAGACATATAGAGTCAAAGATTGTAACACATAACTCTCTAAGTTTTCCCATATGAAGAATAATAAATATTTCATATCCATGAGACAGACATATCATATATTTTTGTTTCTACAATTGTTTTATTTTTTTAATTGAATATTACATAGTATCATCACAATAAAATTCTTATTTTAAAGAAGAAAAATAGTTCATTTGTAGTGAGATCTATAAAATATACAATTTTATCTCAAGTCATTTAATAGATAACTAAAATTAACTTTTAAATCAGATAAAGAAATATAATTTAAAAATAGACTAACAATTTGTTATTAAGGTATAAAATTCTTTAGATTCAATTTATAATGTTTATCATGTCTTTTTTTCTTTCTTTTTATTATGTGATCGTTGATATGAACTTAGAGAACTGTTTGTTATATGGAAAATATTAAATTTATTTTTTACGGTTATATACTAAAATATATTTTAACTTCATTGAAATAGTAAATTTATTCAATATTAAAAATAAACTTATTTCAAAAACAAATTTGCTAAGAAATTTTTGTATTTTATAAAACATGTTTCGCTATACTAAAATAGTCTCACATTACATAGAAGTTAATATTAATGGTAATTCGTAAACAACGCTTGCAGTCTTCAATCCATCGAGACATTTTTTACCGAAGACAAAATTGCAAGATTTTACACAAATTATTATTAAATTGTATCCATAATTTTACAAAATATTTAAAAAAATTATAAAATTATATGTTTACACGCTCAAAGTGTAGGTCTGAGTCTAGTAATAAATTAAATCAAACTCTCAAATTATGATGTTAACACATCACATCCTTGTATATCATATAACACCAATTTTACTACATCATTCAATAATATGATGTTGCACTCCTAGAATTCATTCTTTTTTATTCCTCATTATACTAATTCTTTATTTATATTTTCATAATTAAAAAACCAACAATAAAAAATATAACTATCATTAGTAACTTGATTTATTTAGTTACTTTTTAATTCATTGCATATAAATACATCACAATATTATTTTTATATACACTTTTATAATTAAAATGTAACAACCATAAATTGCAACAAAATATACAAAAATATAATCATCACACATTAAAAATTAATAATTAAATTTATGTGCAAACAATCCAGTGAAGTTTAAGTTAAAAAATATATATTGAAACACGATTATTTAAATTAGCAAACTTTGCATACAAAAATCGCACAAGATAATTTTTCTAAATGAAAATATTAAATTATACTTAAATATTTTCAAAGAAATTTATAACTTGTGTTCATTTTTCTCTTATTAATGCTCGAGTGCTTGTTATATTCCTTTAATACAAAAGAAAATGTTATCTATATAAATTCTTCATGAAGATAAAGATACTCATTTTAAAATAGTATACTTATAAATTAAATTTAGGTTAAACCAGAACGTAGTTTCATTTAACAACAAAAATAATAAAAAATCAAGTAGTCACACCTTATCATTCTCAATATTTTTTCGTCTTTTTATTGTAAAAAATAGTATTTTGAGTCTATTCATTATAAAACACTCTTAAAAAAGGATAAATAAAAATATATTATAAGTAAATATGTTGCGTAACACCTTTAATTAAGAATTAATTATTCAAAGTTTA
>JBBPBS010001080.1:1722042-1739426 GCA_037974835.1 Cicer judaicum | reverse complement strand
AAAATATCAAAAAAATTATCTAAAACTTTTTTTTGGAAAATTTTTTTTTATTATTTTTTCTCAAAAAATTGTGAGAGAAAAAAAAAAATCATTTACTTGAGAAAAGACAATTTTTTTTTTCTCGAATCAAAAAAATTATAAATATTTTTCTATTAAAAAAATTCAAAACTCTTTTGTCAGAAATTTTTTAGAAAAAAAATATTTCTGAATTTCAAGAAAAGTAATTTATTTTATTAGAAATACTATAACCGAAAATTTTATTTTTAAAATTTTCGGAATTGAAAAATAACTGTTGAAATTCCTTTCGTTCTTGAAATTTTCGATATATATATATATATTTACATTTTTTCATTTAATTTTTTTTCAGTGAAGATCACATGAGCGAAAAACACCGTGGAACATTCTCGAGTTCAACCTCCTACACAATTTAATAGGAGAATCGCCGTCAAAAAAAGAAAAAATGGAAACGAAGAGATGCAACAAGAGGAGGATTATTATATTAATTCAGTCTGAATTTGAGCAACATGAGCAACATGATTTTGCATTTGAGGATCAAGAGGAGCATCAACAGCATCAAGATAGCATACATTACATCAGCAGCCTGAACAACCTTTATTTTTTGGTGGTCCTTAGGATATTTCTGTTCTTAAGGACTATGAACACCACATTGTAGTTAAAGTGTGTGATGGACATGTTAATAAATAATTTATTTTATTATATAGTAAATATAGCATAATATATATAATTTAATATATTTATAGTATAATTTATTATAAAACTGATTTTAGAAACTCAATTTATTTAAAATAGTTGAGTCATTGATTCACGGATTTTAGGAATTCATAGTTTAATTTGATTTACTAAGAATGGTCAAATGATTAAATGTACTAATTAAAAAAAAGAAAAAAGAGTTTTCAAAATATAGTAACTAAATAATCGTATAATTTATTGTGTTATTTTAATTAAACAGGATAGACGTGTCTAGAAAGTTGTTTTAAATGCCAAAAAAAAAAAAATCATTGATATCATATATGTATTACCTACTCAAATTGATCAATGAATTAGTATATCTGAATTACGTCCTCTACAACGATGTAGTTTGCACATGGTTGACAGAAATCTCATTTATGTTTTTGCTGAGAGATAGCACACATAGACTAGCTCATTTCACCTGTCATTTAGTGAAATGACTATTACTCTTGACGATGTTAGGGGTCTTTTGAACATACCGTGTTATAGAGTGTTTTTCACACCTCCCGCTAATGCAAACGAAGATTTGGCCATTATTGTTGCCGTTGAGTTATTGGGAGTTGATCACGATGAAGTTGTGAATGAAACTAGGGTCAATAGAGGTGTTTCATATAGTTTTGAATGGTTGAAAGATATATCATTTAAGAAACTTCGTGAAGAAAGATTCGATGGTGCAACGAGGACATACCTACTTCATTTGGTAGAATGTACCATACTAGCTGACAAGAGTTTTACCCCTGTATCAGTTCTAGATCCTTTCAAGTAACTTCAATAGATGTTGCATATCAATTATGGGTCATTTCAAATTCTTCCTATACGTGCTTAATTGCTTATAAATTTGATAGATATTAGTCACGTTTTTCCTATCTTCATCTCTCAAAGATGACAACATGTGTCTCAGTGCAACGTGATACTTTGTCAGCTCGTCAACATATTTCTTATCTTCTTCTTTTAAGCGTCTCACAAATACATTATTCTTAAAAGTAGCTACTAACTCATGGTTATGTAGTCCACACATTAAACTAATAATCCATCCCTCGTCATTTGTCAATGGTCTCGATCTAAGTTTAAATGAACAACCACACATTTTAGTTGAAGTCTCTGACTTTTATTTGACTTATATTTTCTATCTCTATCACAACAAAGAATTAATTTTGACTTTCTTCCTCTCTTTCTGATATCTATGTCAGAGCAAGTAATGATAACAACTACTCGATTTTGTCGGTCAACCTCTCTTGCCCATGATATAACAACTTCTCGTGAGTTAAAAATTTGATAGTTGTGAATGTTTCAGTCAAATCAATTTCAAGATACAAAGTATACTACTCGACATTTTGTATCTTGAAATTTCCAGTAAACAAATTATACCATAAAAAATTGTATAAAGAAAGTTTCCGGCAATTTTAATTTGTGTATCGATTTTTGAGGAAAAAAGTTAATTACTTGAAATTTTGATTAGGGGTAAGATTTTGAAGTAATTTTTTTTTTATCTTTAATTGAATAAAAATGAAAGAGACAAGTTTGGTTTTTTATTTTTTTTTATTTTTTATTTTTTTTAATATTTTGGGATATAAAATTCAATTTTCGTTTTTTAACTATGAAATATTTTGGCCTTACAACATGTTGATTGAGGTTAATAATTAATAAATTTGTGAAATTGACACTTATACTTATAGAAAAAACGTATACTTCCTACTTGTACCATGTGTAGTAAAAATAAAAATCACTTTTGAAATAAACTTTTTAAAAGAAACATATTTAAGAATGATTTAAATTCTCTAAATTGATTTGTTATTCATTGAGTGTGAATATTTATTTTATTCTTTTAGGTAAATTGTTCACTACAGAGAAGTTAAATTTATATAAGAATATTTTTTCTCTATTTCATAAAGAATGTTACTTTGACAAGAAAAATATTTTAAAATAAATATCATCCTTAATTTTAATATAATTTATATTATTTTTTCAATTATACCATGTAACAATTACTATATAAACTACTTAAATTAATTGTGTTTATAATAATGAAAAATAGATTAATAATTAAAAAAATATTAACTATCTTTTTTTTTAATTATTATATTTTATTAGTATAAAAAAAAAGAGTATAAAGGTGCAAAAGTCAACTCAATGTTTCAATTTTGCATATGGTCAAACACATTACTGACATATTAGATTTAGATTTTCTAGAACTTGCAGTAGGGGATCTAGACCAGAATGGTTACAATTACTTCCTGTCATTGTCTATGTGCCCCCATGTCTATCACACTTCCCCTTAGAACAAACAATGCAAATTGGTTGAGTTAAGGGTTTAAAATTCAGGGTTGTCTTGAATATATTCGGACATTCCCTCACTAAAAATATGACCATTATTTGCATCTTATTAAAATAACTAGTTATTTATATTTAATTTTGTTAGTCACATTTAAATGTTTAATTTTATATTTAAATTACACTTCATCTAATTTAATTACATAAAAAAGTGTATATTTAATTTGAGAAAGCGAAGAACACCATCAAATGAAGGACAATTTTATATACTATCATCAAAAGTGAAGTTTTATTTTAACAACTTTTACTTGTTATATTTTGTTACAACTCATATGCGTTAAATTTTATTTAAAGTAACGTTTTATTTTAATGCTTAAAAAAGTTATGAAATTTAATTTAGTCATACAAAAAAAAAAAAGTAAAACTCTCAAAGGACCTTTGTCAACCTTTATTCTCTAATTTAGTCCCAAAAAATAAAATAAAAGTATTTTTAGTATTTGAGAAAAATAAATCAAGACAACTCCGTCTTATATCTAAATTATTATCAAAATATTTAATTTAAAAATGATAATTAAGTATTCACAATAATTAAAAAAAGTCAATTAAATTCTTAAAATATAAAAATAATCTCTTATTAATTTATTCATCATTAATTTCCGTTAACTAATCCATTTTTTAATTCAATTTATCTTATTTTAGGGACTAAATTGTCTTTTTTAATTATTGTAAGAAACTAAACTGTTTTATTTTAATTATTGTTAAGTATAATTGTCTCTTTACGACCATAATTCAAATAGAAAATAAATTATATCAATTTATTTATTTTTTCATAAACTCAATAGTGTTTTTATTTTTTAGAGACTAAAATCCTCTTCACTCTTTTATTTATTTTTGGTTATAGAGGGAGAAGTGCACAACAAGAATTCATTGATTTTGTGAGGGCTAAAAGCACTTACAAAGGAGGGGAAGCAGCCACAAATGATACATTTGTGGCGGCTTTATGCAGCCACAAAAGATACATTTGTAGCGACCTTAGGTAGCCACAAATAAGATGATCACAAATCTTTGTGGCAGTCAAAACGGCTACAAAATGTGAAATATTCGTTGTCATTTGTGAGGACAAAGGTCGCCATAAAGTACTCCTTTTGTGAGACATTAGGCAGCCACGAAAGATGAACCATGTTAAAAAATAAATATTTTGTGATGGTTTAGGCCGCCATAAAATTTTCACGTTATTAAAAAATTAATTTTATTAATATCAATATAAATTTAAATTTAAAATTTAAATTAAATTTAAATTAAATATATTATATATGGTAAACTAATATCAATACAAATTAAAAATTTAAATTTAAAATATAATATTATAATTTAATTAAATTTAAAATATAATATTATAATTTAATTAAATTTAAAATATAATATAATATTTAAATTAAAATTAAATTTAAAAATTAAAATTAAATTTAAAAATTAAAATAACTATTATATATAAAAATATAATATTAATATTAATTAAAGTAATTACTACCAAACCAAATAAAACATTCCAAAATTAATAAATCATGTCTTACAACCCAAAAATTAAACACACCATGCATAATTAAATAGGATAAGATTTAATGTGTTCATACAAATCAAAAATAAATTTTCTGGACATCTCATCCCCTTCATCTTCGACAATTTTCTACACTCTCGTAAAATTGAGAAAATCTTCAACCTTATTAGCGAAACGTTGTTTAAAACCCTTCATTCCAGGAAAATTCCTATCGTACATCCAACTACGGTCTATATCCATATATGTGTGTATTATATATATGTTTATTCTAAAAATTAAATAAATATATATATCAATATTGTTTTATATATTAATTGCTTTATTTTTCAAAAGCATTATATATAAATTTTGACATATTTTATATGTCAATTAGGGGAACATTTGAAAACAATATAATAAATTTTTATCAAGACTATAATTATATAAACCAAAATAAAATTGTAAATGATGATTAATGAATTTTTTTATAAAATAACTCCTTATATATAAACAAAAATAGAGACGGTTAAAATATATAATTTTTTTGTACGAACTCAACTACTTAACTCTTTTTAATAACTAACGACAATTTTAATAATATTTCTTTAAAAAAATAGTTATATTAAAATCAATAAGTTTTACATGTGTTTCAAATTTGTATTTATCATATATTATATAAGCAACATAATTTCTATTTTTTTATAAATAAATCTATAATAACCCATATTTTACTAATCTATATTTTAAAAATAATATAAATATATTTATAATATCACATTTGACTAATTTATATTTAAAATGTATAAAATACTAACTTGATGTTGGGTAGTTTCTGACTTGAAGCTTTCACAGGGCTGAGAACTCTTCGAAGTAAACACAATATCACCACTGTCAAAATAAAAATTCAATAATATTAATTAAATAAATAACTTTAAATAAAAAACTAAATATATAATATAAACTTACCAAAATTCAAGATAGTAAAGAAAAATTTGGAGAAATAATTTTTGTAGAGAGAATGTGGAGAGAAAATTTAGAAAGAAGGTTTAGAGAGAAGGTAGAAGTGAAAAATGATAAGAGGAGTGAAGTGATATTTATAGAAAATAGTTGATCCTTTGTGGCGGTCAAAATACCCACAAAATCCAACAAAATAATGGGAATTTATGGCGGCCTTAACGATCAGAAAATCAAGCATTTGTGGCGGCTTGGGCGGCCACAAAGTGCAACGGATAAATGAGAATTCGTGGCGGCCTTTGCAGCCACAAAGTGCCATGGATCAATGTTTTTGTGGTTGAAAAAACCCTTATAAATAATTGGATTTTGTGGCGGCCTAAGCTCTCACAAAATAACAACGTTGTGATTTTGAGTTTAGGCAGCCACAAAATCTAACTAAATTTTAAGTTTTTTGTGAGTAACTTTTCAGCCACAAATAAAGACTATTTCAATTTTTACATTTGTGATGACTTTTTCAGTCACTAATTTGTGAGGATTTTTTTCGACCACAAAATATTTGTAAAGTTAACCACAAATGAAAGAATTTCTTGCCGTGGGAGAGAGAATATTCATTCATTAATCCCACTTCCCATAAAGGATCCAGCTATTTTGTGTTGATGACTTATTATTTTAGACATAGCTACCTTAAATACAACCTCTAATTCTCAATAAGAAAGCATGTGTCACAACTTGTGATCTCTCTAATGAATAAATCCCTTTCTATTTTCACTTACCATATACATAGTAATACACTATAATCTTATTCCTATGGCACCCTACCTATGTTATTTAGTGTCATAAAGTAGTTGAGCTACCTAACTAAAACATGCTAAATTTTGTAACCAAACACACACGTTTAATTAATTAACACCTTTGGAATATCCATCTTCAATTTTCAATCTTGTTAATTCAACCCCTCTTGTGTTTCTTAAGCTTTCATCATTTTTTTCTGTAATGGGTGATATCTCCTTTCCTTATAAGCGCCTCTACTACACTATTTACAACTGGACCATTTTCTTTGGATGGTAATAATAATTTACTAAATATTTTCTAGGTTGTTATCTCTAAACGTATTCGAAAAAACTCAAGGGTCAGTAGGTTAGACACGAGGATGTATTGAAAAAAAAAGTCAGTTTTGTATGGATGGATTAGTCTGATATAATAAAAAATTAAATTTTTTTAAGTGTTCTTTGTTTCTTAATTTGTGTAGGGTACAAGTTTTGTATCTTGTTTTGAAGACATTGATGGAATTGGGTCATGAACATGTTTACAGTGCAGTGGAAAAGCCTTTGCTTGTTTCTCAAACAGCTGCTGTATTAGAGGTATTTGGTGGAAAAAAGTTTAGATTTTTATGTGCTTTAGATTTTGTTTGTGTTCAATTAATATTTTCAAATTGTCTTGTGGGAATTATCTTAAGCTTCTTCTTTCTGTTTGACTTTTGGGTACTCTTGTTGTATTGCATCATGGTATGGTATGAGATGCTAGGTTCTTCATGGATTGTTAGGTGAGTAATCTCTTGCTTAATTTGTGGCTTAAATGCTTAATTAATTGAAGATTGAATTTTTTTATGTTTGAGTTTTTGTTTATGGTGTTTTTTTTCTCCTTTTAAACAAAAATGATGAAGGGATGGTTAGGTCTCCAATAAAAGCAACATTTCCACAGATAGGTTCAAGGATTTTCTTGATTTGGGGTATCTTGTGGAGTTTTCCTCAGGTGAAGACAAATTTTAAATTTTATTTATTTTTATTTATTTATTGATGTTATTTAATATGACACATATATTTCATATTAAAGACGTGTTCAGGTTCTTGTGTGATACTAGTATCTGATACTGACACAATATTGACTTGTGTTATTATATTTCATTATCTTCACCGTGATATCGTGTGCCTTTCTATGTTAGTTTATCAAATTAATTCAGCATGTTATCACATTCCATTATTGAAAATTTGTGACATCTTTGAATGACAGAGTCGGTCACATGTGCTTGTTAGCCCCCTACTTATCAGTTGGTCTATTGCTGAGGTAAGTCTTTCATCATATTCCTTTTTCATCTTCTATGTGACATTCACATATTTATCTTGTACTAAAGTTTTTTGTTTGTTTTGTTGGTTATGACTTATGATTGGAGATAAACTTGCACTAAGTATGTTGACATATGGTTTTGTCACATTTGTGAATGCAATATGTTTCCATTTTCTAACTGAAAGTGAGTAGTTGGTAGTCTCTTAGTGCCCTTTTGGGAGTCAAATTTTTCCTTGCCAATAGAGCCTATCTTGAAAAGAGAATTGATACTTTGAGTCACAAATTTGACATCAATTTAAATGGTTAACACAACTCAAATATAAAGTTAATTAAGTTTAGTAGATGATTAATGAATATAATAAAATATAACAAAGATCAATATATAGTTAATCATCACCTTTGTTGTTACAATCACAGATTAGTCGCTATGCTTTCTTTGGATTTAAAGAGGCTGCTGGATTGGCTCCATCGTGCCTTTTGTGGCTTAGGTATGAAACTTGAATTTAAGCCACATTCATGGTAAGGCTTATATTGCTTTCATTATTGACTACAATTAATTTTCTCTTTGCAGATATAGTGCTTTCACAATTCTGTATCCTACAGGCATATTCTGTGAAATTGCTCTTATATACGTAGCCTTGCCATTCATGAAGGTAAAGATTTTTAATAGCAAACTAACATTACTCCTTCTAGTCATTTTTAATTGCCATTTTAAAATTATATATATATATATATATATATATATATATATCAAGAAAACTGATAAATTTAGTTACTTTCTACGGAATTATTTATTTATTTTTATAATATCTTTTACTTATTTATTATCTCATTACATCGATTTCTTTCTATGTAATAAATAGTTAAAGTATTATTGATAAAATAATAGTTAACTAGAATATAACCCGCGCGTTGCACGGGATATATAAATTTTAACATATTAGTAGGATTGTGAATAAAAATTTAAAATTTTAAAATAATATAATATGTATAGACTTTAACATATTAGCAGTATTATAAATAAAATTTAAAAATTTTAAAAATAATACAATTTATTCATTTCTTTGTAGAGTATTTTTTCAATTGAGTTTATTTGAGTAGTTATTATATATGAGTTCACAAACACACATTTGAGAATATGTAAAATATTTTGTATAACGTAATTGCAATTAATTAATATATTTAGTATTAAAAATCTACAGTGATTATCATCCTACAAACAAAATTTATAAATTATATTTAGTGTTAAAAATATTAAAAGTATTTTAATAAATATTAATATATGTAATTATTTATCACAAAATCAAATTAGTCATGCTCTTTTATTGTGCTGTCAAATCTAAATTTATTTTCAAAATATTTTTAAAAAAATATAATATGGACAATCTTCTTTGTCTTTTGAGTAGTCAATATATTTTTATGTCGTAGATGACATCAATTAAAACACATAAGAATGGTTGATTATTCAATTTTAATTTTTTATGAAGAAAATTATATATTAATTGTACTTTAATTTGTAACTCATGACACATTAATAGTTATACATAATATTAAATGCTAAATAATAATAATAATATTAATAATAATAATATTATTAATAATAATAATAATATATAATAAGAAATTTTCAACTATATTTATGTTAAAATAATTTTCTCTCGAAAATACAATAATAACACTCATGTAAAGTTAAATATATATTATTGTTGGGTACTTCTCTTCAACAAATTATATTGATAAAATTGAAGATATATTATTGATATAAAGCTAAATATATATTATTGTTGGATACTTCTCTTTTATAAATTAGATTGATAAAATTGAATATATATTATTGATATAACTACTATATCAATAATCATTTGATAAATGAGACATAAAACTTCATATTATTTTTTTAAAATAATATAAAATTAATGTGAAAGACGTTGGACAAACGTTATGAAATAATAATGTGATATTATGAAATAATAATATGAAATTAATTTAGAAAAATTTGAGTAGACGTTATGAAATAATATTTAAATATGAGATAGTATAAGATATTGGAAGATGTATAAAATTTGTGAAAAAGCTAAAAACTTAGTAGGAAAAACTCTCAATGAAGATGTACACGTAAACTTTTTTGTTGAGGTGGCAAATATTTGCATATATATGTGGAAGAAAATATTAGATGGCAGCAAAGTCTGTTTTAAATATATATAATAGATGTTGCATTGAACATTAAAAGGGATAAAAACAATTTACATTTTTTTTACATAAGCAACAATTAGAAAAGAACAAAAAGAGTAATATCTAACCAAAGAAAAGCCTTCCAAGAGGGCATCTTAAATACAAAGAGGAACTAGAGTTTGGCACGACCGACCTATATCTACAAAAACTCTTGGGTGAATGTTCATTCAACTTCCATCTTTGTGCTTTTTACTAGATTCTAACTTCCTATAGTATATTTGAGGATGGAGAAGCATAACATAAAGACATATGAGCATTCACCAAACCCTTGGCCTAAAGGCTGAACAACAAAAAAGCCTCACCTCAAACAAAAAGACATGGTATTAGTTTATGATATTTTCTTCTTCCACTCTCCAATGCTCTTAGATTGAGTAATTCGGAGATGTATTTTGACGAAAAAAAAACACATTTGGATTAGCTAATCCAAAATTATATCTTGGAGACTTTTAAAAATATATTTTGGAGACTTTTATTAGATTCATCCTTGATACAAAGACAATCACGGGTAAAAAATATCAAGCATAAGATAATAAGAGTAAATAATCAAACTAATTTACTGGAAATATATTTTTAATAAAATCACACAATGTAATTGATTGGTTTTTTTATTATTATATAAAAATATTGAAACTCAATCATCCAGAAATATCATAACTATAACTATATAGTTTCGTTATATTCTGTATTGCATTTTTATTTGACTTGAAAATTTCGTGTAATTAACACTTTTATTATACAAAAAACATTATTATTATTATTTAACATTTTTTAACCTTAAAAAATTTATATTTTTTTTATTGCGTTCCTTTCATATATATCACCTATATTTGCATAGTAAATAATTGTTTCAATACTTTGAATGTTACCATGAATATTATTTTTATCTAACTACTACTTATGAATAAATGTTATAATACACCGCAAAACACATAATATCATTTAATATATATTTAGATTAACAGTGAAATTGATAAAATTACGATGAACATAAAAAATTGAAAATGTCAAAAAGTACGTAAACTTATAAAATCTATTGTTTCAAAATTAATATAAATTATATAAAATTAAAAACATATTATAATTAAATATACAACTTTAACAATAAAGAAATGTGTAACTTTTAACAAATATATGGGAACACTTCAATGAAACCAAAAAGCTTGAATAAACCAATTCTACTTTTAAAAAATATTAAAAACAAGAATTGCATCTTTAAAGTTGCAAAATATTATGAATGGTATCATATTTTAATATACTTTACATGGTTTGTATAAGTCAACAAAATTTTACCTTGTATTTTATATTAAAGCAAATTTAGCTTATATATAATTATTCAAAAATATATTTATCTTTAGGTATATAAACGAGTATATTCTACTCTAAACTAAAAATAATATTACTTTTAAATTATATATTATTGTTATTTTATATTCACTAATATATTAAAATCTACCGTATAACGTGCGAATTAACATCTAATTTGTATAATAAGTAATGCAATTTGTCAAGTAATAGTTATTTGAATTTGCAATATATGCCAAAATGTGTTTATAACATTTTATCTATTTGATAGACTCTTGTAGATCCTGATAATGTATAGAGTATTGTTTAAAATTTAAAATTAATGGTTAAATATATTTTAATCCCTAAAAGATCACAATTTTTATAAAACAGTTAGAATTAAAAATAGGAAAAAAAAATTATAGTGACTAAAGAATATTTGGTGATTGGAGTTAAACGTATGCTAATAATATTTGAAATAATGTGCTCAACAAAGTGTGAACAGCTAAATGTGTTCCTTGTAATTGGTGAAATTATGGTAATAGTTTTGTGGTTGTGAGATTAAATGACATAAGATGTATTTATGAGGGTGCTAATTAAAGACAACAATAGCTAGAAATTACATTTATATTCAATGGAGGTGAAACTAGTGATTTTTCTGCTCTTTTTTCATCTTATGTGTCCTTAGTTGGCATCTTTTGTGCTTCGAGTTTTTTTTTATATGGGTGTATAACATTTGCTTTTTAAAAAATGGATATATCTGAAGTTGTGATATTTTACATTATTACATTATTTCAAATAATAAGTGTCGTGATAAAAGTTTTACAGAATTTATATTGCTAACTTTTACAGAATTTATATTGCTAACTTTATTAATCAATTGTATTGTTAGAGTTGAGATGTTATTTTTAACTATGAAAAAAAATACATATTTAAAAGTATGAGACCTTTATAGGAATAAAAATTCTATATGTACTTGTATTTACAACAAAGATGATATTCCTTCTCAAATGAAAAAGTTTCAATCTCTTAAACATGGTTTGTAAAGTTTTGAATTGAGTATAAAACACTTGACAACTAATCACAAGTAATAAAATTGTGACAAAGTGTAGAGTACACATGCACTGAATTGAAATGTCTGCAACAAAAGCACGTATTATATTTTTTTCCAAAAAAAAGTATATATTGTTGAATTCCCATTCAAGAAAGCACATGTTATTAGTGTATTAGTTCAAAATATTTTGACCAAACAAAAATAAGTAGCAAGTCAAAGACACTTTCTCTGCTAATATTCTTAGCAAACACATCTAATAATAAAAGGTATGTATAATAAGTCGAAATATATTTTAGCATTAAACAAATGAAACATATGTACTTTGAATTCAGAGGAACTTGTATTAAGAATCACTTCACTGTCAAAGTCTTTTACAGTAAGAAATTTCTCCTGTTATTAAGTCCAATATCATTTATTTGTTGAATAGATGTATACAACTACTAGCAATTAAGTAAAGTCGAGTCTTATGCTTTTTTCTGCAAGACCTCAAATGACAGCATGAGAAAGCTATATGGGACTGGTAGAGCCGAAAATGAAAAGTTAATTAATCCACACACACACACACAAAAAAACGTATTGAATAGTAATGTAGATTAATTTAGAAAATTTTGGGCACATTATGAAATAATAATGTGACGTTATGAAATAATAATGTGAGATTAATTTGAAATATTTTGAGTAAATAATATTTAAGTATTTTGAGGAGATATAGTATAAGGTATGGTTGATGTATATAATTGATGGAAAATAAAAGGTGAAAAAAGAAGATTGACATATCAGATTTTTGCTGAAGTGACACAAATTCGATTTTGTGGCATTCGATCCGATGAAATGTCAACATGTGAAAAAGACACACCATTTAATAGCAAATAGTTCAAAGAATCTTGAATATGATTTAATATCATCTTAAAATTTGAATTGAATCTAACTCAATCATATAAACCTCACTATGTAAGTTAAAAACTATCCACCGTTTATAAACATATTTGGTAAGATATCTATGTGAGACTTTAAACAAAAGTCGTTCTTTTATAAAGATCAAAAACATGATATTATTGGCTTTAGGTCCATAATGGTGTTGGACTAGCTGTGATTAATTTGTTATAGTCAGGAAGGAAATATGAGTAGTCTCATTTAGGAAAATATGCATGATTCATTTGTTTGACTCTATTAGGCAATGTCATGAGATAATTTCTATTATATTTAAAGTTTAATGCAATCAACCATCACGGTAAATTAGTTTCACAATAACATTCCAACATATCATTCTGTAAATTGCGGTTCACAATAAGTTGGATCCACCCCTATTCGAAGATTCTACATTCTTAATTTTATTTTGTAACAACATTTTAACAAATACAAATACTGTTTTTTCATTGGACATAGTGTAAAGTTAATTTACACTAAGAGTCCCTTTTCACTTTATATTTATATATACTAGAAATATTTTATAATCTGATTTATGAAGAACATGGATTAATTTCAAGTTAATAATGATGAAATGGTAATTTTGCAGGAATCTGAGAAGTATTGCATAAGGATGCCCAACAAATGGAATTTGTCATTCAATTACTTTTATTCGTCAATAGTTATATTGGGAATGTACATTCCAGGCATGAAACAAACCATCTTTTTTACTACTCATTTACCTATATTTGTTATTTTTTCACTTACCTTATACTTTAATGCATTAAATTGATTTCTTGATTCAATACAGGTAGTCCTCACATGTATAGATACATGCTTGCGCGGAGGAGGGAAGTCCTCGCCAACTCGAGAAAGAAGAAGTAGTGGCAACGTTAGTTGTTTTCATTGATTTTTTTACCAAACATAGACATGTCTTAGTTTGGATCAAGGAAAACAATTGTTTTTCTTGTTAGTCAATCGTTAAAAGACAACATGCCATAGACAATTTATTATTTGCAACTGTTAGGTAGGTAACATATATGTCACAAACTTGCTTCCCTATAACTGATGTTGTTTTTCAATTAGCTATTGTACACTTTTAACATGAAACATAACAAATCATTACTTCTATTGCAATATCATTTGGCAAAGAAATGACATAACATTAGCATAAGGTGTGATAAACAATGACCGATTTGGTTGCAAATATGAGATGTTAACAGTTTCTGTCAATTAAGTAGCTTAATAGGTGCAGACGAATAAAATAAACAATCAACTACATGTTAGTTAATGGATATCCATGCAGATGTAATGATATTTGTATTCCCAGATACATATATGATGATATAAGTATTATTTTATCCAACGAAATAAATAGTGAATTACTGCTATTTATGCTCATAGATACTTGTTGATTTTCCTAACTACTGTCAATGGAGACGTGGATGATCAATACTTCTCAATTCTATATAAATGGATCATGAGAAACGCGAAAACTTTGTGTACTATTTTGTGATACAATTATTAGATTAAATATAGCATTGGTGCCACTAATAAATATTACTGAGAATCAATTCAACTTTCAAATAAATAATTAAAGTGTGAAATTCCATGCATGGTTAAGGAAATGAATATTTTAAGGTCTTAAAAGTTATTATTTGGACATTCAGAATTAATGCAAATTCAACTTAGAAAAATGAATTGTGAGTTTCTAGAGGTTATTGGAATTGTAGAAATTCATTCACATTCATTAAACTTTTTTTGGAAGAAGCCACACTCTTCTACAAAAAATACAGAGTTTGTGAAGTGTTGTATCATCTCATCCAAGAGCATGTGTGTGTTTGTGAGAGACCACTTGATTGAGTATTTTGTAATGAGTATGCTATCATTTCTTGTAATTCTTAGAGTGACTGAGTTTGTAGAGTGATACACAAGTTGGAGTTGGCTTACAAATCATTGTAATCTTATTTAAGAAAGTGAATATAATTGATTATGTGTTTTCATGGACGTAGACAAAAGGTATCAAATCATATAAATTATTATGTGTTTTTTTATTTTTTTTATTTGTGGTGTTTGTTTACCTAAATAAGATCCTAGATGTGTGTGTAAAATCTCCTCAACAGTGGCATCAAAGTTATCGTAGGGAATACGTCACAGTTTGAGATTCCATTATTTGATGAAAAAGTATTTTTGCAATTTGCCAAAGTTCTATTCAAGACCTCTTAGTGCAACAAGGTCTTGATCAAGCTTTAGAGGAAGAGAAGCCAATTGTCGTTATTGCAAGTGATTGAAGCATAATTCAAAAGAAGGTTGTAAGTACAATTCACTTGGCTCTAGCTCTCGAGATCAAATACAATGTGTTGAAGGAGACAACACCAAAGGCTTTAAAGGAGAAGCTCGAGGGCATCTATGTGTCAAAGTCGCTGAAGAATCGTCTTTACTTGAAAATGGAGTCGTATAAACTCAAAATGGAGATGAGAGAAAATCTCCATGACTACATCAATGCATTCAACCAACAAATATGTAAATTATTTAATGCAGATGATAAAATCTATGATGAGGAGTAGATGTTACTCTTGTTGGCCTCACTACCATGGTTCTACAGACCTTTGGTTCAAACTTTGCTTGTAAAGAGGACTACATTAAAGTTAGACGAGGTAGCTAATGTTCTACGTGAAAATGAAATAATGATGAGAAATGAGAATATCTATGATGGAGATCATACACTAGCAATGGAGGGTTTTGAGCAAACGAGGAGTCATGTGCAAGCAAAATGTGCAAAAATAAGTGAGGACTTAAAGAAACAAAGAAATGAATAAATATGATGAAAACTCTCAAACCAATATGGTTAAGACAATGGGAGATGACAATGTGTTCTTAGCAACATCTGAGGAGGTTGCTAAATCAAAATGGTGATGGATTATGCCGCTGCAAAGTACTTATGTCGCAATCGAACAATATTTGACACTTTAAAAACTAATGGAGAGTTTGGTTATTTTATTCTTGAAAATGGTGAAAAAAAATAAAGGTTGAAGACATTGGAAGTTTGAAAGTAAAGCTTCATAATGTGTCATCCAAACCATTCTTAAAACAGATGCCTAAAAGGTACATATAGTCGATGATTTAATGTTAATGTTAATTAAGCCTCAAAGTCTAAAGCCTTCTACTAATCTCCATTATATTAAGCCCCTATTCAAACAATTTTTTAAAGCTCTGATTCATTATTGCATTATTTATGTGGATTTAAGTGAGGGATTCAAGGGCTCAATGATTTGTTAATTGAGTTTTTTTTTTAAAAAAAAACTTTTAAAATTTATATTTCTCAAAAAAATCTAAAATATTTTTTTGGAGAAAAATATCGAGAGATAAATTTTAAAAAGTTGGCCCATGGCCCCATTTAGCCCATAAAATTTTAAAGACTTCTCAGGTTTGGGGGCTATTTTTTTTGAGGTATTTTTAACTATGAATCTTTTTTTTTTCTTTCTAACATGATGAATGATCCAATAATTAGTGGGCTTCTATAATTGATACATATAATTTCAGACAACAGCTTTATTATACGCCACAAATAATTAACTATTGCCTATAAGTTTTGACAACACTTGCATAAATGCTTTTAGATACCTCAAGCTACATTTATAAACCGTTGCATATTGTTTTACCTATAGTTTCACAAATGTAGTCAAATATATTTGATTACATATTATAAAGTGTTATATATTCTTTTAATACACAACTAGATTATAGCCCGCGCGCTGCGCATATATTAATTAATTTTATAAATTTTGTAAGTAATATTTTATGTATTATAAATATAATTATCTTATAATATTATTTTATTGATTTGTAATAATTGAATATGATTAGGAAAGTTAAAATGATAGAAAATTATGTTTATCACAATCATCTAATTTAATTTTTAAAATATTTTATAAAATTCGTATGATAATTTATTATATAGGATAATTATTTGACTAATTGTAGTATGATTGTTAATTTATTTTTCAACATATAATGGTACTTGTATTTATTTGATGAAATAAAATGTAAAATACAAACCCAAAAATAAGATGTAAAAATTTAAAAATATGATTGACTATTCAATATTTTTTAGTTTAAAAAAATATTAATATTGAATTATATTGTAGCGTAGTCTAAATTTATTTGTTTTATTAGTATGATATTTTAATTGTGAACACGAGAAGTTGTTGTAAAAAAAAATTATTGAATATATTTTATCAAGAGTTTGTAAAAAAAACATATATAATAGATAATAGTTTTTAATAATTGGAAGTAACTTTTTTAATAATTTTTCATATATTCGTATTTTATGAT
>JBBPBS010001080.1:1665426-1722021 GCA_037974835.1 Cicer judaicum | reverse complement strand
TTTTAAATATATTAATTTATATATATATATATATATATATATTATAATTTTAAATAAATTTATATATTTTAATAATTGGAAGTAACTTTTTTAATAATTTTTCATATATTCGTATTTTATGATTATTTTTAATAAATGTATTTTCTGTCAAATAGAAAATATATTTTTATTTTATAAAATATTTCCAAAAAAATAGATTGACGGAAAGAAATTATAAATGGATTGACATTAATGAGTAATTGAATTTTTAACGTATAAAATCATTACTCACCATAAAGAGAGGAGGATATTAAGGATTGAGAGGATGATTGATATTAAAGAGATTAGGATATTAGGGATTGAGAGGAGGATTGAAGAAAAAGGGGAGAAAGGAGGAGAGGTTCACATAAACTTTTTGGCTGATGTGAAAAATATTTGTATAAGTGGCATTCGGGAGTGAGGTGACATTCGGGGGAAGTGAGGTGGCATTCGGGGTGAAATGGTATTCGAGATTATATTTTAAATATATATAATAGATTGCGTAGTTTTTTGTACACACTTTATGATGATTTTTTTTTTATTGTGATCGAACTATTATACACTTTATGATGATTTGGATAATTGTATAAATTATAATGTCTCTTGTTGGATATATTTCAATCGTATAAATGAAATTTGACGTCTATTTTACTCATAGTTAATATTAATAGAAGATAAACCAATCTATCAATTGTAAATAACATTCCAAAACATTAAGTCATTCTCCAAAATAGCATAAAAAAAGTTAAACCCAAAATGTATATATGATTAATAAAAATTGAGATAATAAAAATAATCTTATATGTATCTAAAAAAAACAAAACAAAACATAATTAAGTCAACTTCAGTCTTCTTCATCATGTTAAGGATCATTTAGATCTTCATCAAGTTGAAAAATCGTCATCATCTTGAGGATCATTTAGGTAACAGCTCGACCATTACCGTTATCGGCGATGCTACCTCACGATCTTCTCACCTCCTATAACCACTCAATGGAAATAGTGAATTTTTGCTTTCCATGAAATTCGAGCCCAGTACCTGGGAGATAAGTACCACATCTACACATGGGAGATAAGTGTCGCCTCCACACAGTCTCACTGCCAATTGGTAGTGGGACTGTGTGGAAGCGGTACTTATGTCGCTCGAATTCCAGGGAAGACAAAAACTCACTATTTTTAGTAATGTTCATGGTTTATTCTTTAATTAATAATTATTCCATGTGTAAATAAATTAAATTAACTTTTACCATTCTCAATTTTACCGAAATAATTATAGCCTTTATTCATATTTTATTGTTTCAACGAGACAATTACATGAGGACGATTAATGACTTGATTATGTCTTGAATAGACTATTGTGCATTTTTTAATTTTATTAGTTTCGATAATTATGAAATTGATGTTTTAGATATGTTTGTTTTATTTTGTTATGTGTGAGTGATATCCCTTTCTTGCGTGATTTATTTTAGTTCATGAAAATATTAGTTGAATTATTTAATTAAATTATAATTTATAGAAATTATATCGGTTATTAGTTTTATTTTATTTAGACCAAATAAGTATTCGATCTAGGAGATAGTAGAGTTAGTGAAAATCCTTAGTTTTATTTATATATTCTATTTAATTAATTTAGTGTGATAATAATAAAATAATTGTTTTTTTCAATGTTTAATTATTTGATGAAGTATATTTATATTAATTAATTAAAACTCTTAGGAGTATTTTTTAGAGTGAACAATGAGCAAGTCAATTTTGGTCAAAATTTAATTGCCCACAATAATAGGTATATTTTATTTCTTATAGCATTTGTTATAGAACCGTGTGTTTTCTATATACATCCTCTCAAATGTGTATGTAACAAGCAAAAATAAGTACATGAATGTCAATTAATTCATAACGATTGGTCATTGAATGATATTATTTCAATTGAATACTATATTGATGTGTGCAATTAACCTCAATGAAAAAAATTATTATCTTCCTCTAATCAAGATCTCCATAATAGTCTCATACACCTCTTCTTCATAGAATACAATAAAACTTGCAATAGAGCATAAATAAGTCATAATCACCCATACCTCACACACCATTCCCAACATTATATTTTGTTTATCTCAAACATTTTCTAAGTCACTCAAACAATCATCACCCACATATTCCATCTCTTTCTTGTGGAAGTTCTAAGTTTTCGTTCCTTCATTTTTTATTAGCGGTTCATAGGATATTGATATGATGTTTTGATGTCTTAAAAGAAAAATGTTGATTTTGTTTTCGTCTTAAAGAAATTAACTATAATGTTTTGATTATTTCTTTTGAGTAATACATCTATCTTGATGAACTTAATTATAGAGTTCTATTTTTATTATTATCCCTTGATAAATATGTTTGTAGTGAAAATGTTTAACGCCTTACGTGTTTTAGAGTACTTAATTATAAAATTATAATGTTTATCAATAACAAGTAGCCAAATTGAATCTTATGGAATATTAAAATGAAAGTAGTGATTTTGAGACATTTGTCCACGTTCGTATTTGATGAGTTGAAGTTATTGAGCTCTAACTATGAACAATCATGAGAGTTTAAATTTGATGTCTTATGTGATTAAAAAAATTTACTATGAAATATGTTGTCTTTGTGGTTGCCTTAGTGACTTCTGATTTATGTGATTATCTAAGTGGGTGGTGACATGTACCTTTTGAGCATCATTATCATTTCATGATATATCATATGCATCTTTGTGGATGTCTATGTGGCTGGTTTAATTTTTTCAATTGGTATGAGTGACTTCTGTGTGGACGTTTGTGTGACTGGTGATATTTGCATCATATATGTTTAGAAGCATGCATAACTTGCATACATTTTACTGTTATTTTTATTTTGATTAAATTATTTGTTCTACGATTGCTACTTGATTTATTTAGATACATTTTATGACTTTTGATACATCTTTGAGAACTATTAAAGAATCAATTTCTTTAAATCTTTTATTACAAAAAAATTTTAAATTCATATTTTATGGCTGTTAATTTATTATTTGGTTTAATTTTTATTGTGGGGTGAACTATCCTTTACAGCAATATTTATGTACTAATGACTTCAAAGAGTTGCATAATGATGTTTGTTTAGTGCACACTCGTGATAAAATTGGACTTTTACTTAAAAAGAATGTTTTGTGTTATTAAAATTTTGTGGTACATTGTAAAGTTATTTACTTTTCATCAGCAATTTTTAATAGAAATGTGAAAGTGAGATTTCATTCACTAGTAAATAATTGAATGTACTTAATTTCAGTCAATCTTGCTTCTTTTGAATTTCAATTAGTTTTATTTTGGAGCATAAATGAATATCGATCTAACAACTAAATTATTAATTTTGCAAATAAATAAATAAATAAATAATATTTTAATAAATTGTATTACGTTCTTTTACAAAAATAAAATATATCAAATTATTTTCTGAGACATCTTCAATTTATTACATGATGAACTACTCCTACAAAAAAAAAATATAGTTGTTTCTAAAAGAAAACAAAAATTTTGAAGTAATCTTTAGTTAAAAAAATTGAGGCATTACAATTTAGATCTTCATCGTCAAGTTGTCTCTTGCTGTTACACCTATTTGTCATTCATACACTCCTAAAATAATTTTCTAGATCATAAATCCCAATATCTATCAGTGTTAAATTCATCATTGCCTCATGAGTTTTTTCTCGTGCGAATTTAGATATGTTAAGAAAAAAAGCGCCTAAGGTAAGGGTTTTTCCCCATGCAAAGTTAGGCTATATGTTAAATTAGTGGTTCATAGGATATCGATATGATGTTTGAATGTCTTAAAAAAAATATTGATTTTATTTTTGTCGTAAAGGAATTAACTATAATGTTTTAATTGTTTCTTTTGAGTAATACATCTATCTTGATGAACTTAGTTATAGAGTTTTATTTTATTATTATCCCTTGATAAAATGTTTGAAGTGAAAATGTTTAACGACTTACATGTTTTAAAGTACTTAATTATAAAGTTATAATTTTTATGATGATATCATTAGTAATATGTTTGTTATGATGTATTTGATATTAGGTCTTGACTTTTTGAGTATTTAAAATTTAAAATATGACGTTTATGAACAATATAGGTGTCAAGAGGAAATTGATGAGAATTTTATATTTTTAATTTTGACAATATGAGAAAATTGATTTATTGAAATGTATTAATGTATAGTTCATTTTTATAATGCGGAAGACTTTATAGTGAACGGAATAAAATTTCTATTGTTATTGTATTTTTGGTAATATGAGTTTTAATTTTTATCAATAACAAGTAGTCAAAATCGAATATTATGAATTATTAAAATGAAATTTGTGATTTTGAGATATTTGTTCACATGCATATTTGATGTGTTAAGTTATTGAGCTTTAACTATGATCATCCATGAAAATGTAAATTTCAAGTCTTATGTGATTAAAAAATTTAATTTGAAATATTTTGTCTTTGTGGTTGCCTATGTGGCTAGTGATTTATGTTTTAAATGTTGTAATCTTTGTGGTTTCCTAAGTGGCTGGTGATTTATGATTTAAATATTGTTATCTTTATGGTTGGCTAAGTGACTTGTGAATTGTGTCTTAAATATTGTTATTTTTGTGGTTGCCTAAGTGGTTGGTGATTTGTGTATTAAATATTGTTATATTTGTGGTTGCCTAAGTGACTGATGATTTGTGTTTTAAATATTGTTATATTTGTGGTTGACTAAGTGGCTGGTGATTTGTGTTTTAAATATTGTTATGTTTGTGGTTGCTTAAGTGTCTTGTGATTTGTGTGATTTTCTAAGTGGGTGGTGACATGTATCTTTTGAGCATTATTATCATTTTATGACATATCATATGTATCTTTGTGAACGCCTGTGTGGCTGGTTTAATTTTTTTCCCCATTAGTATGGGTGACTTCTGTGTAGACGCATGTGTGGCTAGTTATATACGGATCATATATGTTTAGGAGCACGCACAACTTACATACATTTTGTTGTAATTTTTATTTTGATCTAATTATGTGCTCTACCGTTGCTACTTAATTTATTTAGTTACATTTTATGATTTTTGATACATCTTTGAGAACTATTAAAGAATCAATGACTTTAAATCTTTTATCACAGAAAGATTGTATATTCATATTTTATGGCTGATAATCTATTATTTGGTTTAATTTTTGTTGTGGAATGAACTGATCCCTTACATGAACATTTAGGTACTAATGATCTCAAAGAGTTGCATGAATGATGTTTGATTGGTGCACACATGTGAGAAAATGAGACTTTTACTTAAAAATAATATTTTGTATTACTAAAATTTTTGTGGTCCATTGTAAAGTTATTTACTTTTCATCGTTAACTTTTAATAGAAATGTGTAAGTGAGATTTCATTTGCTAGTAAATAATTGAATGTCATTAATTTTATTCAACATTGCTTCTTTTGAATTTCACTTAAAGATAATTTATTTTATTTTAGAGCATAAATGAATATCGATCTAACAACTGAAATATTAATTTTACAAATAAATAATTAATATTTTAGTAAATTGCATTACGTTGTTTTTCCAAAAAAGAATATATTAAGTCATTTTCTGACGCTTCTTCAAATTATTACAAGATGAACTACTCCTAAGAAAAAAAAATTATAGTTGTTTCTAAAAGAAAATAAATATTTTTAAGTAATATTTAGATCAAAAATTTGCGGCATTACAATGAGAAACATACTAGAGCCATTGTTCATTAGAGGCATGTTGATTTACCAAAAACACGTTGAGCTGCCAAAAGCATGTTGACCTCCCAAAAACACGTTGAATTACTATAAACACGTTATTAGAGGCAGATGCGCGTACTTTTCCAAAGCATGCATTTTTCTGATTACGAGGATTTTGTAGAGTCATTTGGTTTTGTTTCCTCTGACCTTTTTACTTCCTCTGGTTAGTTCCTTTGGATACTTTCTTTGGTCCTTTCCTCTAATCACTTTGTCTGGTGACTTCTCTTATGACTTCCTTTGGTGACTTCCCCTAATATTTTTCTTCTTATTTCTTGCTTTTGATATCTGCTTCCGATTTCCTATTCTAATTTTTTCACGATTAATACAATTATTTAGTGCAATAAATTATTCTCACAAAGAACCTTTATTAACATCAAAATCACATAGAGGAACTATACTTTGGACCAACTAGGTTCTAAAAACTTTAACCATGTCAAAATAACAAGGCCAAACCAATTTTGAATGTGAAATTAAGGAAAACAAAAGATAATATAAAAAATTTAGTATATGTAGCATATGAAACCCAAACCCACTACAACTGATTTTGCATAATCAAAAGTAATTAAGGGAAATCAAGAAAAAGAGATGGAGAAAGCATATTCTTACTGTGTTGTCGTACGCAAACTTTGTGAGGGCAAATAGAACAGATGTGCCCTTCTATGCTATACCTTGGTTGCATGAATTTATATTCTACGATAAACTTTAAGAAGAGTAAGGAGGGAAACAAAAATACAACGAGAATGCGTGATGAAAAGAAAGAGGAACGAAAAGATTAAGCCACATGAACCTAAGAGAACATATGTAGAAGCAGAATCAATGTTGATGAAGGTACAAAACGACATTCGAAAGAACGTGACGTTAATGAGAGAGTAAGAAGATGATGAGAGACTGAGAGGAATAATAGATTTAGGTTTTAAAATTGGGACCACCTTTGTCCCCTATTAGTTTTTTTGTTGTTCTCATTCATTTTTTAATTATTATTTTTTAATTAGTTATGATAATATTAATAATAATAGTAAAATTATTTTGAGTTCGTGAATAATTTGGGGTGAATAAAACTATTTTGAGGTTGTGAATAATTTTGAGGGAACACTAAATCAATTTCTCGCTAGTTATTATAGGGTCGCTTTATGCCACACTTTTTTCAGCTTTTTCCCACTATTATGCCATGTTGTAACATTTACATATCAAATACCCACAATTTTGGTTTGTTGCTTATAAATTTTCACATGCAATGGTTCTAAATTATGGTCTAAAACGTCCATAGTTTTCTAGTTGTGGTCAAAAATGAATAGTCAACAGTTTTTTATTAGAAAAGATAATAATGCTTTGCAAAATGTATTACATGGCAACATATACAAAATCGTTGCCTTTTTCACTTTCGGCTATGGTTTTTGGGACGTGGACAACTTTGGCGTGACCTAAAGTCAAAAACATTATAGTGAAATTTTCAATAAATAATCAAAGTGTGAATGCATAGTTAAGGAGGGTTAATATTCTAAGGTCTTAGAATTTATTATTTGAACCTTCAGAATGCAAATTCAAATTAGAAGAATAAATTGAGAGTTTCTATTGGTCTATGAAATGTCGAGATTCATTCACCTTAATTAATCTTTTGGTATGGAATTACCTTCTTAGTCATTTTCCTTTTATTTAAATAAGTAGTTTTCACATAAATTTGAATTTTTGTCGTGTTTTATCATGATTTCTTTTGAGGACGACGTTTAGGTTGTTTGTAAACTTGGTTTGGCATGGTTCATTTTCCTATCTTGGTGCGGTATTCTCAAAGAAAGGTAGTTGTCACCATTATTAGTATCTTCTTTACTCTTTAAAATAATTTCAATTTTAAGATTAATTTAGGCAAATTAGATACTACATTTAGGAAAATTAGATACTGCATATAGTCAATTTGAGTTTGAATTTAAAAAAATGCTATGTCATATAATAAATATATAGATCATTGAATCTCATTCTAAAGAAATGGGCTTGTTTGTCTTTGACCATGTGAGAAATTTTTTTTATGGTTGTATTATAGGAGGTAGATCTTGGTTGGGTTTAGCCCTTTGTTTCTTATCTTTGTAACGATGTTTTGTTTAATCATTAATGAAATATTATTTTTTTGTAAAATAAAATATATTAAAGGAGTTGGTTAATGGTATATGAAGTAGACTTAGGTCGGACTGTGTGTCTCTTGTTTATTCCTAAAATTGAATTAGGACAATTTTTATATTTTAACTTGATAAAACTTGATAAAATATGAGTTCAACAAGAACGAGTTTATACAATATTGAGTTGGTTCCAAGATATCAAATATAATAATATATAATCATGCAAATCGAGTTATGAATAATTTAGAATTATCTTAGCAAAGTGTCTCTGGAATCGTCATTTTCTACTCATGACAAGACACTCAAAAGTTTTACAAATGAATGTTTCGTAGATCAAACTACACACATGACATTAATCGAAAAACAACTATAACATCACTAGAGAATCCATATCAAATAAAATGTTTAAATATTTCTTTGGTCCTTACAATTATAACCTTTTTTATTTTAGTCTTTACATGTTTTTTTTTGTTCACATTCGTGCAAATATAGTTTTATTTTAAAATAGTCCTTCCATTTATATTCTGTTACAAAAGTTGTAATATTATGAAACCTAAATATAATCAAAACATAATTTTTTTTAACCCAAAATAATTAAATTATAACATCTTTTATCCTAAAACTAACTTCAAAATTTTCAATCTTCTTCCCAAAAAAACTCTTAATATTCAACATTCTTACTATGCATGGCATCTTCATTGTTGTTACATTTGGGGGAAATTTATGTTTTCCTTAGTTTCATGTTTTCAAGTTTGGTTTACTTTTTTGTGCACATTGAGTATCTTCCCATTTCTTCAGTTGAAAAGGTCATGCCAAATTATGGAAGAATTCATCGACATATGACGAGAAGTGTTGTCTAAAAACTCAGTACTCGATCAGTTCGGCTTAGGGAAGCAAATTTTGCAGAATACGACATCTCTAACAATTACTCTAGGCAACACTGTTTAGTATGCCACTACATTGGCCCAATTAATTACAACTAGGGGTGAGAATAGGCCAGGTCAGGTCAGGCTTTGAAAGGCCTGAGCTTGGCCTACGATTTATTTTTTCGGCCTAAGCCTGGTCTACGGCCTATCATAGGCTTTTTTTTCGGCCTAAGCCTGGCCTTGTTAATAGTTTGGCCTGGCTTGGAAGCCTTTTTAAAAGCCTTTTTAAAAGAATTAATTATTACTTTTTAAACAAATAAGAAACAACTACTAAGTGATTAACTAATTGAACAATTACTGAATATAAAACGACTACCAAATATAGAACTGCTATCGAATATGGAACGACTACTGAATATGGAATGATTAGTAAGTGATTGCCTAATTGATAGAATTTAAAATAGAAAATAATATTGTTAATATAATAATAAAAAATAATATTAATAAATAATAGATATATATAGGCCGGCCTGTTAGGCCTAACGGACTTTTTTATAAGCCTGAGTCTGACCTATTTAAATAAATAGGCTTTAAAAACAGCCTGAGCCTAGCATTTTTATTAAATAGGCCAGACCATGCCAGACCATAAGTAGGTCAGGCCATAGGCCCTACGGACGGCCTAGCCTATTCCCATCCCTAATTACAACGATGCAATAATTAAGGAGTTAGTTAGAATCACCGAAGGTTTTCCCCTTTCATAGAATGTAAAACAATTAGACTTGGCACAAAGTTATTGCATTTGATATTTGATATGTTATAGTTACTAAGTGTTTCACATGGCATTCTATAGATTGTATGCACATATATTTTTCAAACTCAATCTAAATCAAATCATTTATCTTTCAACAAACAAATAGTTTGTAAGCGAATTTAGGATTTTTTTTAGGGAAGAATAATGAATACTGAAATATTTGAGGGTTAATGTTAGATTAAAAAAATCTATGACTTAATTAAATTAGGGATTATTTTTAGGTCAAAAAAAGTTATGTTTTGATTACATTTTGGCTTAACGGTGTTATAGTTTTTGCAACATAATTTAGATTGAATGACTATTTTAAAATGAAACTATATTTGTAAGGATGTGAACAAAATAAAAAAACTTACGAGAGTCAAAATAAATAAATAAAAAGCTAAAAATGGAAAAATCAAAGACACATTTAAATCAAAATAAAACAACACATATGACATAATAACTTTTACATATCATTATTTGAAAATAATATATTTGTATATATGATGAGTACTTTTTTTAATCTCATGTCCTTTGTAACTAAAGGTACAAAGATTAGGAGTGTTCACATCCAATTCAATTTAAACCAGTACAGATGAAACAAAAAAAAGAAAAACAATCGAAAAAACTAAAAACCGCAAAAAAGCCTACATTTGGTAAATGGATTGGATCAATTTTCAGTTTTTATTGTGAAAGCTGAACCAATACATTAAATGTTTACATATATACGTGTTGAATGCCGAACCAAACCAATTTCTATAGTGTATATAGTATGTTGAATGTACATTTTTATATTTTTAAAAAATCTATTAAATGTTTACATAATATACGTTTCTATATTTCTTTCTTTATACTAAACATTTAATTTTTTTTCCTAGACTATATAACTACCTTATAAATGTTTCGATTGTGTATTAATTAATGATGTTTGATATTTTTTTCCTTTAATTATTAAATATTTTTGTAACTATTTTTAATGAAAAATTTCCATACAAATAACATATTATCCTAAAAGATAATTCAAAACTATATATTATATACAACCTTCCACTTTTTCAAACAAATATTTTCTTCACCCATATCGTCGTATCTGAATAGTTTTGAGGTGCCTCATGTACCTAGGCTCAATCAAGACGGAGTGAATGCTTTACTTGAGGAGGTGGACAAGGCTTATATGAGAAAAGCAATGTTTAGTATGCAATCTTATAAGGCTCTAAGTCCCGATGGGTTCCAACCCCTTTTTTTCAAACTATTCTAAGAGCTTATTGCAAATGATTTGTGACGACTGGTTCAAATTACTTTTGATAATGGTTATGTAGTAGAGGACATTGTAGAAATTTTGGTCGTGCTCATACCTAAGATTGATCAACTTCTCCACTTGAAAGACTTTTGTCCCATCAGCTTATGTAATGTGACTTATAAGGTAATTACAAAAGTTATTGTTCACAGAATTCGATCCTGGAAGAACAAATTAGCTCTATTCAGTATAGTTTTATTCCAGGGTTGGGGTACGAAAAACAACACTATATTGGCCCAATAGGTGGTCCACTACATGCACCATTCAAAGTCTAAGTCTAAGGTTGTTGAATTTAAGGTGGACTTTGAAAATGCCAATGATCGAGTGAGATGAGAGTTAATTCATCTTACTTTGCAAGAGTTTGGTTTTTAGGATCAAATTATTGCCTTGATTATGTGGTGTATTTCAACTTCATATTTTTATTTTGAAATGGTGAAAAGTTGGATTCCCTTAAGCCTACTCGTGGACTTTGACAATGGGATCCCTTGTTGTCATACCTCTTTGTGCTATGTATGGAACTATTATCGTAAAATATTCACCACAAGGTGAACACATGCGTCTGACACCCTGTCCAAGTCTCTCGCGAGGGTCTCACTCTTATTTGCAGACGACGTGCTTCTCTTTTGCAAAGCTAAAGATGATCTAGTTAGATTGGTTGTTGACACACTCATTAAATTTTACAATGCTAGTGGACTAAGTCAATATGGAGAAATCTAAATCAATATGCTTGAGTCATATGTCGCGCCAACCATAAGGTGAACACAAGTGTGTGGTACCCTGTCCAAGTCTCTCGTGAGGGTCCTACTCTTATTTTCAGACAATGTGTTTCTCTTTTGCAAAGCTAAAGATGATCTAGTTAGATTGGTTGTTGAACACTCACCAAATTTTGCAATGCTAGTGGTTTTAAGGTCAATATGGAGAAATCTAAAGCAATATGCATGAATCATATGTCGCGCCAACGCAAGAGAGAAATTGAGCCGCTAATGATCTAGTTAGATAGCGAGTTTTTGCCTTCCATGGGGATAAGTACCACTGTCCATTGATTTCCACTACCAATTGAACAACGCCATTTTCAGTGGATAATATCATGGGGGATAATATCATTTTTAGTGATGAAAAATGGGATATTCAGATGCTTTATCGAAAAATTACTTTGTTTGCTTATGAGGTCTATGAATTCCTTACCACTAGAAAGAGTATAGGATCATCCCCTTGTCTGTTTGACCCCTCTTACTTTAGACATGTCTAAACTAAATATTGATGATAATTATTTTCCTACTTTAGATAAAATGGGAATTGGTGGTCTAATTTTATTTTCTACCAGTGATTGCGAAGCCTAATTCTCTTGTTTTAAGGGGCAGGGTGATGTTTTCCTTGCAAAATTACTTGAAGTGCTTCATGTTCTCTCTCTTGTATGGGAAATGGGCCATCGTGACATTATTTGCGAAACTAACTCCCTAAAAGTTTTCAACTTGCTGCCAACTTCAGGGGACACTGCTTTTTATTTGCATGTTGTTACTCTATTGTTAATACAAAATATGTTTCATAGGGATTGACAAGTCCAAGTTAACCACATCCTTAGAGAGGACAACATGTGCGCCGACTATCTTACAAAGTTTAGGGCAACTACTTGGTTTTTGGTTACTCAAAGACCATTATCAAATGAGCAATACAAAATAATAAATAAATAACCGAAAACCAATCCAATCAAACCCAAATCAATAAGAATTGAATTAGATTTAATTTTAAAACTAGACCAATTGGATGATAAAATAATAAAATCGAAAAGATTGAATCATATGATTTTCCTTTCAAAATCGAACCAATCCAATCCATGAACTCCTCTAGACGGGACAAGTGACCTTGGTATCAACCCATACCTGATCACTTTTTCAGTTGGGTCAAGTCCATGTCCATACAATTGTTCCTATTTTTTTCAAGTTAGGGTCAAATCCGATCAATTACTTGCACTTTAAGACGGGGTAATGAGACATGTCAAGTTTTGTACAATTCTAGAGTTGGTAACATACCCTTCCTAAAAAGATGAGTTTGATTTTTAGAATTGTTCATTAGGAAGATAGTCCAAGGTTGTGTGAAAAAAAATCAAATGTAAGATTGTTGACTCTTAACTTGAGGATTAGTGTTATAGCATATTTTAAATATCTACATTACGCAATTATCATGAAAATTCTATTAGATGTCAAATACCATATTATATATATATATATATATATATATATATATATATATATATATATATATATATAAATAAAATAAGTAAAAAATAATTTTTATCTTTTTGCTTCCCAATTTTCTTAACTATTTATTATACCTATGTTATTATAAGTGTTCATATGGTGGTGTGAGGTGAAAGATTAACTTTATAATCACAAGAAGTACAATTTAAATTTATTTGAAGATAATTGTAAAAGAATAATTAATATACTTTAACTAATATTTACTATACATTAAAGTAGTTGTTATGTGATGTCATTTCTACAAATTAAAGAGAAATTATAAATTAAAAAAGAGAATACAAATTTTACTACACAAAACTAAATTTATTAACATTGACGTTATCTTATTATCATTAATACAAAATATAAATAACTTAAAATAATACACATAATTTAAATAGATTGTGAAATTAAAAATAATAATTAAAATACCTTGAAAACTTAAAGTTACACTCAGGTACAATTTTTACCTTCAAATGTCACAATTATTACGAAATGGAATGAGTAAATAATTTCACCTTTCTCCAATATTTTTAAATATTAATAGTAATTAATCTACCACCTTAAAATTTGTTGAGTGAAAAAAAAGATGTGTTTTGTTTTTTCAATAAGTCCCCACATAATAAGAGTATTTGATTTTGTTGTTGAAAAACCACATAATAAGAGTTAGAATTGAACTTTTGATCGCTGATAATTTAATTTTAAAATGTAAATAATTTGAATTTGAATTGAAATTTTAAGAGATTAAAACATTTTTCATTTTTCTGTTTATAATTATGTTCTTTTTTTAATTTTATAATTAGAATGTGCTTACATAAAAATCGATCTCTACTTCACGTGTTTACACAAAAAAACATATGAAAGTTTGATTAGTAGAATTTAACGTGAAGTTTAAGGTAAGAACTGAGAAGAAATCACCCTTTACATGCTTTGCCTTATCCTCCAAAAAAACTCCAAACTCTCCATAGCAAAAAACACAAAACATTAAATAAGCTGAGAGCGAAGCGTGAAAAAACAAGAAACGCAGAATATTATGTGAGCCAGAAAAGCCCAACACTTAACAGTCTCACTTCATTCCTCAAAACGACACCGTTTTACCACACTCCCAAACCAAACACCATCTTTTCTCCCTCCATTCATTATTATTATCATCACACCCCAAAACCAAAGCAAAAAGGTACATAAAATAATAAAGCTCCTCTTATTTATTATTTCCATTTAAGATTTTTAAAATAAATATTCCATTAATTCCATTTTCGCTTTCTCTGTTTCAAAATTTGAAAAAGAAAACGAAATCTGAGAACAATGGCGGAGCAAAGAAACCGTTGGAGCTGGGACGTAACCGGCTTTGAGCCATGGAAGCCGTCCTCGCCGACGCCGTCGGCTTCGGTGCCGGTAGAGCACGACGATCGGAAACCTAGTGCGCCGTTGGTGAGGAGATACTCTATTTCGACTTCATCGGTTCTTCCGCAGCACAACAAATACTCTACAGCCTCTAAGCTGCAGCGGTTAAATGATAAAGTTAAGGTAATACATTGTTTTCACTTTTCGTCTTCAATTGTAACTGTATTTTAGCTTCTTCTTCACATTCATCTAAATTCAGCAAGATTTTCAGTGGTTTTTTTACGCTTCGTTGCATGTGTTTGGAACGACGTCGTTTTAGCTCTTGTTTCCGTATTTGCTTTGTGCATTGTGGTTTAAGTTTGTTACAGTGTTAATTTGATAAAAAGGTCTTCTCATTTGATATGTCTGTGTTGATGATCTGTGTGTTTGAGTGATAGAAGATTTGGCGTTCCTCTCTAATTTCCTCGTGTGAACTTCTGTTAATTTGGCCTATTCCGATGAAGCATTGACACAAACACTCACATTACCATGTCGCGATTAGTAATAATTTAAGAAATGAAAGTGATTGAATATAATCACATCTGTTGGTGTTGTGTCTGACATGTCTTTAATATGAAATTTTGGTGCTACACATGTTTATTCTGGCTTGTAATGATTTAGTTCTTGGCAATTCTGTGATGAAGTGGATAGAGTGAGGGGTTTTCTTGTGGTTTGAGGTGTGAATATTTGAACTTAGGCCTAGGATGTGTTGGGGAGGCATTTTAGAATAATAGAACATGAGCTGGAAGAATTTGGTGTAGGAGAATTTAGGATAAAACCAAGAGCTAAATTGGAGACTCTGAAGATGTGATACATATATGTAAAATGAATTGTTGTATAAAAATAGGCTCTACAAAATACGCCCCATTTGAAGAATAAATTTCTAGAGTAGTCTAATTTCATCTGTTTACTATAGATGGCATCTAAGAACTATAAGCTAAATGACTATATTCCTAATGTAATCAAATAATTTTAGTATTTTTCGTATATAATCTAAATTCACTTATTGAAAATTTCTTTTTTTGAGTTTTAGGAATATATTGGGTTGATAAAGGTTTGGGTAGTTTGGCATTTGGTATAAAACTCCATGCTATGATTTGTCAAGATGATTAGAATGTGTGCATCTATGGAATTTCTGTTATACTTGCACATATTTAGAGGCCATTCTTGCTAGGTTGAGTTATTTTTGTTATGTGGTATTCTTTCTGATTTGTTTTGTTTTAATCATGTGTTAACAATTACATAAAATATTTTGCTTAGCTTGCTAGAGACGACTATTTGCAATTAAGACAAGAAGCAAGCGAGCTTCAAGAATATTCAAATGCAAAACTTGATCGAGTTACACGGTATCTTGGTGTTCTTGCAGAGAAAACCCGCAAGCTAGGTAAGAAACTAATTTGTATTGACTCTAATCTTAGTTCATGCTAGATATGTAGTGAGTTTTGAAATTCGACATTTTTCTTATAAGTTTTTATTGGTTGGATCACATAATTTCAGTGACAACATGAGACTTATTCTTTAAGCTCTGTCTGATCTGTGCGACCACAATAGTTGTGGTAGGTTAAGGATTTAGTTTCTTGAAGTACATGAATTATTTATTTATTTTTTGGTTCCAGAAAGTTTAGTGGGAAGGAGCTTACCCAATTCAAAAATTTTGCACTCTATTTTAATTGCTTATATATTTTATATGTGTGCCTGTGTATGAAGTTATTGTACTGTTGGTTTTATGCCATTAAATTTTGATATTTGGCCTACTTGTATATTTCAGATCAAGTTGCCCATGAAACTGAAGCAAGAATATCACCATTGATCAATGAGAAAAAAAGACTGTTCAATGATTTATTAACATCTAAAGGTAATTCCTATGTATAAATTTAAATTTAGTATTGAGCGGTTTCTTCGTATCCACATTGTTTTTCTGTCACCCAAATACACTTTTTATACATTGTTTGTACATGGAGTGACTGGAACTGAAACTAGTTAATATTCAACCTTCTTATTATTAAAGCAGGTCTAAACTTAAACTTTGTGAGCAGAAAACATTTATCTAGCTATTAATATCTTTTGCAGGAAGCATACGTGTATTCTGTCGGGCAAGGCCACTATTTGAAGATGAAGGTTCTTCAGTTGTCGATTTTCCTGATGATTCTACCATTCGTGTAAATACTGGTGATGAATCCTTGTCTAACTCAAAGAAAGATTTTGAATTTGATAAAGTTTATGGACCTCATGTTGGACAAGGTAAAATGATTATATTCTATGAATGCTACTTTCTTTTTCAAGTTGAAAAGCGGTCTTTGATATACAGGTTACTTATATTTCCCTTTATGCTCTGTTTGCAGCTGAATTATTTAGTGATGTTCAACCACTGGTGCAGTCAGCTTTGGATGGATATAATGTTTCCATATTTGCCTATGGTCAAACCCATTCCGGAAAGACACACACTATGGTTACTCTTTATTTCTTTTGCTGTGTGTGTGTGTGCTCATGTGCAAATCACTTCCCCTTAATAAAAAATTTGGATGAAAGGGTTTTGAATTTGGTGTTGTCTAATAATTGAAGTGTCGGCCCAATGGTCGAAATTATTTATTTTTAATTTCTTTTTTTACATTTGATAATGTTTGGTCTGATCAGTCGCTTCTTTGATGTTCATTCATTATTCTTAGGAAGGATCGAGCTATGATCGGGGTTTATATGCTCGGTGTTTTGAGGAGTTATTTGATTTAGCTAACTTGGATACAACCTCCACTTCACAATATAAATTCTGTGTTACAGTTTGTGAACTCTATAATGAACAGGTCTCTTTCTGTTTTCGGTAACCATGTACACCCTTTCTGTCATGGCTCTGGTTTGCATTCAGGTTATTGGTTCACTGGGGACTACAATTTTTTTCATGTAATCTCCTTTTATGTGTTTTCAGATAAGGGATCTACTTTTGGAATCAGGGAAAGACATGCCAAAACTCTGCTTTGGATCATCTGAATGTTTTGTAGAACTGGTGCAGGAAAAAGTCGAAAACCCTTTGGAATTCTCTGCAGTTTTAAAAGCTGCATTTCGGAATCGGGGAAATGATTTATTAAAGATCAATGTATCGCATTTGTATGGCCTAAACTCTCTGCCCCACATGTGTGGCCATAGTTATATTGTACCATGGCTTTATATATTCTGTTTTAAAGTTGCATGATCAACTTCTACTGATATACTTTTACAAATGAAACTAGTTTGATCAAATGTACGATTGAGTATTTAATTGTGGGATGTTATTACAAGTTTACAACGCTCAAATTTTTTTTTTCTTCTCTTTATTTGTATTTTATTTTTTACTTTTTGTAACTCAACAATAGGGAAAAAGAACATATTAAGGGCAGAATCTTAAAAGGTTAATATTTTCTTCTAATGTATCACTCTGATACCTATTAGGAAAGTAGTTGTATAAGTTTTTGGTAGATTTTACAATTTTGATAATTGTGTTCATGTGTAGCTGGATTTTTAGTGAGGGATATACACTAATCTGGCTCGGTGGATTTCATGTTTTGCTTTGTCAGGATTGTCACAATACATATATTTTATAACAATACGATCACCGGTGAAAACTCATATAGCAAACTTTATCTAGCTGACTTGGCTGGGAGTGAAGGTTCAATAACAGAAGATGATAGTGGTGAGCGTGTCACAGATTTGCTGCATGTTATGAAGTCACTTTCAGCGTATGTAATTTTGATGCTTTTTTTCCTTTTGTTAGAAAAAGTATATTTTCTCAACAGTTGGCAAGATGCTTGTCCTCCCATGTCTCTAGGTGTCAATGCACCTTGAGTGTTCCCCATTATCCTCTATTTGCTTGTTTGTCAGTTTTCATTACTTATTGCAAATGTTATCTCTGTTTTTACTCGGGAAACAAATATTGTTGGTAAATTAGTCCCCTATAACTGAACTGAATGTCGGTTTGTGTTTGCCTTATGGGGTGGTTGGGCAACACACTTGAAAAGTAAAGGTTGTGCTTTTTGTTATTAGATAGTTAATCTCCTATAACTGGATGCAGATTGTGTTTATTTTATGGTGGTTGGGCTAAACACTTAAAAGTAAAGGGTGGGAGTGAGGAGAGGCGGTATCTTGGAGAATCTGTAGTTTGTTATCGACAGATGGCTCTAGGCCTCTGTAAGAGCTTTGCTCTTTAGCATTTGGAATTCCTTTCCACTGAGTAGTCAAGACACAAATTCCATTCGATGTCTCTAAATTTTTGTTTCCTTCAATAGGTATCACACAAAATGGATTATGTAATTAAAAAGAGAAAAGAAACAATGAGAACATTAATTCCTATTGGCTTGGCTTTAGTAATTAATGTTTTTGAACTTCAGGAAGTATAAATATAGTTGTTGGGAAGCACTCTTAATGTTAACTATATTTTATGTTAGTGTGTGTACCTATGTCCCCGTTTCCCCTGTCAACAACTAACTGATCGAACTACTCCAATGGGAAATTTCATTCATGATTCCCATTCGTGATTCCCTTTGCAAGAGGCAAGCGTTTTTTTATTAACCTTTCTCTGCAAGGAAAATAGGTTAGTGAAGAAAGTAAAAGGCAAAAATACTTTCATATTTTATTACTACAATTCTAAGCTGTTTATATAGGAAAAAAAATTATAATAGTAATAATGACAATCATAAAATAAAAATAAATAGAATAATATAAAATAAAAGAGAATCAAATCGAATTTCTCTTGTCCTTGCATATATTCTTGCCTTTTAATTAACCGAGTGAAATTTTCAAACCAAACCCTTTGGGATGGCTTGAGACCACCATAAAGAGATTTTTGTAGTTTGCCCACATTTGAACCAAACTTGTCTTCAAAGTCAGGAGGGCTATCCATGTATACTTCATCCAACAAATCACCATTTAGAAAAGCATTTTTTACACCAGGAGCAAAAGTCTCTATGTAATCAATGTCATATGTTTGAGTAAACCCTTTAGCAATCAAGCGTGCCTTGTAGCTTTCAATTGTGTTATTAGAATTATATTTGACATTAAATATCCATTTACAACCAATAGTAATCTTTCATGTAGGTAAAGTCGTGACTCTCCATATTTAATTCTTCTTAAGAGCTCTCATCTCCTCATGAACAATTTCCTTACACTTTAAATTTTTTAGAGTCTTTTGTACATTTTTTAGAATTTCTACTGCAGACAACTAAGAGGCTATGTAGTCAGTAGCAGATAGCGTAGTGTATCGGCCGACCGTTAGAACACTGTAGCGGTGTAGTGGGTAGCGGTATAGCCGCTATGTCAAAGAGTCTTGGGGAACATTTAGAAGCATTAATATTTAATACCATATACATATAAAGGAAAAAAAATAGAAAAATGCAAAAACTAAAGAAACATTACTAAGTCATAATTTCAAATGTCATTGCTACTAATATTTCAAAGATAATATAAAGCAAAGTAGCACATAAGTTCTAACCTCTAAGTTCAAAATAACACATCTAGTATTCAAACATATTAAAAATCAAATCAAATCTAGCCTCCAAGGCTCAAAACAACATATCCAAGCATTTAAATAAAAACAAGTGATTCTTTGAATGGGATCACTATCATCATCATGTTCAAATTCTTCCTCATCATCACATTCAAGTGTGCTCTGTTTATGATGTTTGAGTGTACTTTGTTTTTGAAATTTGAGTGTACTATGATTTTATTAGAAGAAAAAAAAAACAGAGCATTTTTTGCATGCACAGAGTAGCAGAATAGGTGCAATTAAATATTAAATATGCGCATTGGCTGTTGCGTTTTTCCCATAAATAAAACAATTTACCCAAAGAATTTATTGTTTCGTTTTTCCCTGAAACAGAGTACTTTAACCAGATAATTTACTGTTCAGTTTTTTCCCAGAAACATTTATTGTTGCGCGTTTCCCCCAGAAAAAAGCGCTTCGTTTTCTGCGCGATTGGCGGCACGACGACCGCAACCCTAATCTGCGACGTGACGGCGTTTCGCGTATTGCCGGATCACCGTGACAGCGCGATTGTGGCCGTGACGGCCGCTTCTGACTACATAGCTAGGAGGTAAACACAGTAAATGAAGAAGGCAATTTTAAGTATGACACATAATTAGACAAAGGATGTTTAGTACATGATCTAATAGGTTTCCTAATTGCAATAGGAAGGTGTATATGAGGATACTCAACACGACTCTTAAGAACAAAAGAAAATTTAGTTGTATCAGGACAATGTGTTGGTTTTATCTATTGGTTCAGAATCTTGGAAGAGTCGAAGAATGAGTCTTTCATTTATCTGTTTATGGTTTCTTCTTTCAAAGACATTTCCCTTTCACATAGGGTCAGTGGTAGTAAACCTGCTTTATGTCTCTTTATCTGAGTCATTATGTTGTGGCATTTCAGGTGGTTCTTCATTATTATCGAGATAAAAAATTTGTTCATTGTGATTTTGATTCGAAATTGTCGCTCCCAAATCTTTTGTAACCTCATTTATAAGCGGATTGAGTTCTAATATGAATTTTTGGGCATTTTCTTTTGGTAGATCAATATAAGTCGCTGAATTTTGTGACAACACTATATCACCTAAAGTAATGATGTTTTCAAAAGATGAATCTTTCTTAAAATTCCCTCCCGAAGATGAATGTCACTAAAAAAAGGTTTATTTTCAACAAAAGTAACATCCATGGTTACAAAAATGTTTTTTAGATTCGGTCCAAAACACTTATACCCCTTATGAGTTGGTGAGTAACCAATAAAAACACATTTTATTGCTCGTGGCTCGAGTTTGCCAAGTTGTTTATGTTCACGAACATAAGTGGTGCAATCAAAAACTTAGAGGCAAATCATTAGAGACACGAGTCAAAGGAAAACAATTTTGATAAACATCAAGAGGGGTTTGAAAATCTAAAACTTTAGATGGCATATGATTAATTAAATATGATGCAAGTTAAAACAGTTTCACCTCACAAATATTTTCGAACCTTATTTGCATAGAGTAAAGCTCTAGCAACCTCAAGAAGATGCCTATTCTTTCTCTCTGTAGTTCCATTTTGTTGGGGTGTATCAACACAAAAACTTTGATGAACAACCCCATTTTCAAGAAAAAATTATGACAAAAGCATATTAAAATATTCTTTACCATTGTCACTTCTGAAGACTTGAGTATTTGTTTGGTATTGAGTTTGCACCATTTTAAATTTTTTTTTGACAACCTGTCCAATTTCCAATCTTTCAATAATTAAACCCATCAAATTCTAGTATGATCATCGATAAAAGTTATAAATCATTTTTTATTAGAAAAAATGTTGATTCTATTAGGACTCCAAACATCACTGTGAATAACTGCAAACGGTTTTTATTGTTTATATGGTTGTGTAGAAAAAGAACAACGATGTTTAACATATTCACAGTGAAATAAAGACAAGCCCTTCTTCTTAGAAAATAATTTCAGAAACAAATGTTTTAGAAAATAATTTAGGAAACAAATGTTTCAAATATGGAATACTAGGATATCTTAACCTTAAATGCCATAACATAATATCATTATTATTAGAAGAAACAAAAATAGATTCTAAACAGATACTTATTTGAGGTTGGTCTTTGAAGTCGAGACCATTGTCAAGATAATAGAGTCCTCCACTCTCCTTAGCATTGCCAATCATCATTTCTCGTGATCAAATCCTTAAATGTGCAATGCGAATGAAAGAAGTTAGCTTAACAATTTATGTTAATTTAGTAATGGATAATAGATTACATGATAAATTAAGAACATGTAAGAAATCTTTTAAGGTTAACAAATGTGTCAAAATAATAGAACCTTTCCCTCCAATGGCTGAAAGAGAGCCATATGCAATTTTAATTTTGTGGTTACCTGCACAAGGACTATAAGAAGAAAACAAATTTGACTCCCCAGTCATATGATCAGTAACACCAGAATCGATAATCCAAGTATGACTGGGATTGACACTAAGTAGAGCAGAATTTGAAAAATCATCTCTCTGAGCTATAGGGCGAGAACAAGTTTGAGACTCAAGGAGTTTGTATAGTTGGTCTAATTGTTCCTTGGTGAAAGGAGATGAGCGTGAAGGAGACTGCTTCTCTTGATTAGACATCAGATAGCAGTTTGGAGAGCACGACCTTCGTTTCCTCCCTTTTTCTTCCAATTTGGAGGCTTTCCATGCAGTTTTCAACATGTATCATGTGTGTGCCATGGGCATTTGCAATGTTCGCACCATGATTTCTTTCCATCTCTCTTCCCTTCTTCATTCTTAGTGACCACTTCTGGTTTTTCACCAAAACCATCGCCGCTGCCGTGCTGCTACTCATAAGGGCCTCCTTCCACGGGGTATTGTGCGGCATTAGGTAGACGAAAAAACGGGTCGGGTTGCAAAACGGGTCGTACATAAATTAAAAACAAAATGTTGGTGCCTCAAACTCCACGAAGTTGTGGAAAACTTTCCAGAACCCTAACCAAGAGCTCTAGATACTATGAAGAAAGTAAAAGGCAAAAATAGTTTAATATTTTACTACTACAGTTCTAAACTGTTTATATAAGAAAAAAAATTATAATAGTAATAATGACAAAATCGTAAACAAAATAAAAGTAAACTGAAAATATAAAATAAAAGAGAATCAAATCTTATTTTTCTTGATTCTTCAACAGGGGAGTGTGTTACCTAATTCCCAGTTTCCCCTACCAACAAATAACTGGATCGTACAATTCCAATGGGACATATTCACAATCCAGGTTGTTCAAAATGGTGTTCCTCATTGGAAGAGGCGTGAGTTTCGGACTAATCTTTATCATCAAGGAAGATAGAGGGACAGCCATGGTGTCTCTCTGCTTACTGTGATGCAAGTATTGCATTCAATAAATTTTCCCAAATGGTTAAGAGTTGTAGTAAGTGTCATAATTGTACCGGGTTCAGTTCTGTGCTGTGGTGACCCATGTATAGGTAACACTTCTTTATATCCACAAAACTGTAAGGTAATTAATTTGATTCTATTTTCCCCCTGCTGGTCCTCTCACATTTCTATCTGTTCGACTATTTTCTTGTGATATATATAAATTTCTATCTTAATTTGTATTGGAATTTTGGGCAATTTGAGCATGTGGTGCATGGGAAATTCCATTGTCCAACTCATTGTGGCATTTTTGAATTGTCTTTGCAGGTTGGGAGATGTTTTGTCTTCTTTAACATCGAAGAAGGATATTATTCCTTATGAAAATTCAATGCTAACAAAACTACTAGCAGATTCACTTGGTATTGATATTTTCTTCCTATTTCTATTTATGAACTTGTTTCGGCATCGATTTGGTGTTTGAGTTATCAAATTAAATGATGATGTAATGGTAACAGCAATTTCTTTTGTCTATTAGGATGCTAGTTAGGTGATACTTAGCCTCAATTAATTAGTCAATTAGAAATTAGTTAATGTGTCAAGTGGGTAGTGAAGTATCTATCAAATGGTATTAGTGCGTGCTCTGATCATAGAGCTGTTCTTGTGGGTAATTTCAATGTTGAATTCAGAAGCTGTGCAATATTTAACAAGAGAGCCAACAAAAAGCTATGGCACAGGCACAAACCATAAAGAAAAGGAATTAAGGGATGGACCCAAAGAAGAGGCCAAGGAAGTCGAAGCAAAAGTGGGGATGAAGGCAGTAAATAATCTGAAATTTATTGATCAAAGATGGGAGGAAGAAACTAGAAATGCCAATGTGAGAAGATGCAAGCGAAGTTGTTCTTCAATTACAAGAGAAGCAGAAAAAAGCTTCAAAAAACAAGGAAAATTACATTCATTTGTGATCATCAGGTTTCCTTGCATTATTTTTCAAATTCAGTGTTCTATGAGGACCAACCACATTATGATAGATTTTTATTTAATTAGGGATAATGTCATATATCCAGACATTACCACTAGTTTTTGTCAATCAAATGACCGATTGACAGATTTTCAGTCCTCACTAAGTCAGCGAGAGTTCCTCAAATCTCTCAACAAGTTATATGCTTTAACATGAAGGAGAAAATTAGAAATAGTGTTGATCGTGTAATTGACTGTGTAAAATATGAGTAGTTTCTATGTGTGTCTAATGAGATCACACACCTTCTATTTACAATGATGCTGCAATAATTACATTTAATGTCTAAGAAGTTGTATTGACTAGGACTACTAACAATTAGTCTAGGATATCACACAATCAAGTAATAATAAAAACACAATGAATTTTAACACTCTCCCTCATGCTAAGGCTTACTATGATTTAATCTTGTTACATCAAAATATTTTCTCACAGAAATTGAAATTATGTTTGACAATTGTTGGACTAGTTTGAGAAGAGAAGGTACCATGGTGAGGGAACTATTAATGATTCATGTGTGGAAAAGAGTCACAACCAGATTGATCGGGTGGGAATAAATGTACCACTAATATGATTCATATGTGGGAATAAAGTCACCACTGGATTGATCGTCGGTGGAAATAAAAGACACCACTAATATGATTCTTATGGGGGGGAAGAGTCACCACCGAATCAATCGTCGTTGAGAATAAACTTGGATTGTTTGAGGAAATGGTCCTCACGACCTTGATCTAGAACCCGTAGCTCAACAACAGCAGCCCAACCTGTGTGATTGGCATAACCCACAAATTTTTCGCAAGGAATGAGAGGAAGAGTTGTGAAACTGAAAGCGGAAGAGGAGGCAGCAGCAGATCCAGCACCAGACATGACGATATACAGGAGTTGAAAGATGAGAAGTTGCTGAAAAATCACAAAATGATGAAAAGACCCGCAGAAGGTGGCAGAGGGGCGTCCGCAATGTCCGGCGATGATATATGGTGGCGGAAACAAGTGCACGTGCTATAACACATGGGTTTGGTGGCGGTGCGTGGGGCCCACTAGCAGAGAAGGTGGAAACCCGCGGTGGCGCGTGCTATGTTTGTTGGTGCCGGGAAAAGCACTGTTGTGATTGTCGGAGGATTGCGGGGCGGTGTGTGGTGGTATAGGATAGTGGGTCGCATTGGAAAATGTGCAACTGGTGTTGGCACAACTGTAACAGTGTAAACAAGGATAGAACTATGGAAAAATGTAGGTTATAGTGCAGCTGGAAAAATGCAGAGTTGATAGTGGTGGCACACGGGAAACAAGACGCGGGGTGGCAGAGAACAAGAGCACACCATGGTGGCGGTACTGACACAGTGGTATTGGTGTGGCTGTTTGCTAGAAAGGCCAACAGAGTTGACAGGGAGGCTGTATGTGACCAAAAATTAAAAGACAGCTCACAAAATTAGAACCTGCTCTGATACTATGTAAAATATGAGTAATTTATGTGTGTGTTTCTTATGTGTATAATGAGATCACTCTTTCTATTTATAATGATGCTGTAATAATTACATTCAATGTCTAAGTAGTTGTATTGACTAAGACTACTGTTGAAGTTGTGGGATTTTAGAGTAAAAGAGGAGAGAAAATAATTAGGATTTGAATATTATTGATAATAGCTTTATGCTGACTTGATTACAATAGACTCAATACTAATCTCTATTTATAGAGAAACATAGACTAAATTTTAAATTAGGAATAAATCATAATAATAATAATAAGAGATATTTTAAGATTCTCTATGATTATAAATTGATCACAGAAAATAACTCAAGATACTCTAATATAATATAAAAAATATTATAAGATATTTTCTAATATTCCAACACTCCCCCTCAAGCTAAAGTTTACTAAGCTTTAGCTTGCTACAAGAAAAGACAACTCAGGGATGCATGTGAAGTCGGAGATAATTGCTATAAATATAGCCTAGCCAGATAGTCTGATTGATCATCAGCCTGAGAAAAATTCATGGTAGACAATTGAACAAAGCAAGTTCCGTTCTTCTAAAAACTGCATTTGGAAGCTTCAAACCAATAATAGTGGAGACTCAATATTTAAACTCGAATCTGCTTCAAGGAGAGAGAGGCGTGCTTCAAGAAGATAAAGGCAAGGCCAGTGCATCTGAGAGAAATTGCCAAGATAAAGTAAGTCATGAAAATAAAAGACACCGTTAGAATAACCACCAACGGAAGAAGTCATCACTAATATAATTCATATGTGGAAAAAGAGACACCACCAAAATCATCGTCGGTGGGAATAAAAGCCACTGTTGGAATCTATTAGTAAGAACTAAATTGCATGACAAACACCAAAGAAAAAGCAGCGCAACTCTAACGAAACGAAGCCATGATCGATCATCAAAGTAAGAAAATGCGTCCAAAACAAGAGAGATAACGGTTGTTTGAACAATGACACATATTTTCGTTGATCAAAATTGGAGAGTTAGGGCAGATCTGAAACCATCGAAGAGAAATAATCGTGCACCAAGAAGAATCCCATCAATTGAATTGCAATCTTCCAAACCTGTCAGCTAAAAGCCCACTCATAAGGGCTGCAACAGCTGCCACGAAAAAGGCCGGAGAGTTTTCTCCACCAAAAATATGATCCCAAAGTCCACTTCTGAAGGACACCACAATCTCTGGAACCACTGTTCCCAGAATCAGAACTAGGACACCCATTCAATGCTTCCACAGCATTGGCAGCATTATCTGGATTTTTATTTGTGGCTGGTCCAATCCTCATGGGCCTTGTTGAACAAAGAACCCTTTGCATCTCAGTCATAGCCTTCATTTGTTCACTCTCATCAGCAAATCTAACAAAACCATAACCCTTTGTCCTACCAGTGAGCCTATCAATCACAACTTTGGCCCCCTTAACAGAACTATACCGAGTTCTAAATACTTCTGTCAGATGATAATCTGTAACATCAGTAGCCAGGTCTCCAACAAATATTTTGTAATCTGGAGAATCATCATAACGCCTCTCACCAGAACTAAATGTTGCCCAGTTCAATCTAAAGTTCTGCCCACCATTTGGCATTATAGTGCCATTAAATGTTTGAAGCACTCTTTCAGCACCAGCACGACTAGTAAACTCAATAAAGCCATAACCTTCAGATTGTTTAGTCTGCTTATTACGGATAACTTTGATAGATCCAACTTCGCCGGTGAGAGAGAAACAGGTGTAGAGATAGTTCTCGTCCATCCAGTATTGCAAATCGCCAATCCAGAGAGTACGCACCTTATTGGCGCTGGCGGGCTGCTGAGGAGGTTGGGCAGATTGAGACCACACGGCCGGCTGCACCTTAAGTTGAGGTTGCATCATGACGTACGGCTGCTGGTACTGCTGTAGCGGCTGTTGCCCCATGGCAGGTCCAGACTGCATCATCTCTCCCACTGAATCTGAAATTTTCAGATAGAGAGAGACGGCGGGAGTGGCCAACGAGAGGTAGGCTAAATATTAGGGTTTTAGCTAGAGAGCTTATATGTTTAAATAGACTAAGGATAAGCCTGCCGGTGATCGGAACGGATAAGGCAGAGAAACTTTTTTTTTTTTTTTTCTTTTTTTTTTCCGCAGTGAACAGTACCGCGCGATGAACAGTGCAGCAACTGAAAAATAAAGAAAAGCTACAAAGAATGGATAAATCGGAATTGGGACACGGTTTATCGGAAGAAAAAAATGTTAGAAAAGAGAAACTATGGTTATATTCCCTAATTGTTGGGAATTCGGCAGCGGAATAGAGGCTAGATCGTTCAAGGAGGATCGAAATAGGCTCTAGATACCATGTTGAAGTTGTGGGATTTTAGAGTAAAAGAGGAGAGAAAATAATTAGGATTTGAATATTATTGATAATAGCTTTATGCTGACTTGATTACAATAGACTCAATACTAATCTCTATTTATAGAGAAACATAGACTAAATTCTAAATTAGAAATAAATCATAATAATAATAAGAGATATTTTAAGATTCTCTATGATTATAAATTGATCGTAGAAAATAACTCAAGATACTCTAATATAATATAAAAGATATTATAAGATATTTTCTAATATTCCAACAACTACTAACAATTAGTTTAGGATGTTGCACAATCAATTAATAATAGAAACACACTGAATTTTAACAGACTGATTATATGTTGTGTATTATCATGTAATTATGAAAATTAGGGTATCTGTAAATTGTTGCATTTATAACTCTTAGTGAACACAATATCCATTGGTGTGTAATGTGATCACATAGATTCCATCACACCTCTCATTTATTTTCCTTCTGAACACAACCCAATAAATATAATGTACTTATATTCATGGCAGATTGTGGTGGCAGATTTTTTACAATTGCCATGAATAATTTGTGAAAGATGGCAGTGCCATGGTGGCTTTATATGGCGGTTTCTTTTGGCTCTACATCATCAATCATGAAATGGAAGAACTATTTTTTGAATTAAGTAAACCTGTTAATAGTCCTTGACTGTACAGCTTCTAGATTACTTGTAAATATTCCTAGACCATACAGTTTCTTAGGTTAGTGCCAATCAATTAGGCATTCAATGTATTTATTGTAATATCACTATAAATACTAGTTGTGTGATCGGAGTTAAACACACAAATTCCATTTTAATATTGTATCAAGGCAACTTCAATCCCCAAAATTAATTCAATGCCCGCAAATCTTTAGTCTGATAGTGTAGGACAAATGTTGTTTAAGTTGATGTATGACAACCTTGTGGTGATGATGTCATCTACATAGACAAGCATGTAGAGGCAGGTGGTTGGTGAAGAATGCACGAAGAAGAGAAAGTAATTAATTCCACATATGGTCATGCTATACTCTTGGGGCATAGTGCTAAACCTCCCAAACCAAGCATGAGGAGATTAACTGTCACTTAGTAAAATATAAGGTTCTTTCAGGAGAAATTGCAACTGATTTTGTTTGTTCAAATGATCAACTTGTTGATATATTTACTAAGTTCCTTGGAGGAATTGGGTTGAATCTATTTGTAACAAACTTGGTGCATATGACATGTATGCCCCATTTTGAGGAGGAGTCTTAGAATTAAGTAAACCTGTTAATATCTATTCCATAACTGTACAACTTCAAAATTACTTGTTAATATTCCTAGCCTTTACAGTTTCCTAGGTTAGTGCTACTCAATTAGGAAGTCATTGTATTTGTTGTAACACCATTATAAATATAAGTTGTGTTCTGAGTTACACACAAAAGTTCCATCTAATTTAATACATTCTTGATAAAAATAATATATAAGTAAAAACATGTGATCATATCAACTATGTTATATTTTGTATCAAATCGAGATACGGCTCGCATGTATCGTAAGATATTGATAACCATTCTTATATACTGTATTTACATATGTTTCAATTGTGTTATTTGATGTGTGTAGGTGGGAGTTCAAAAACTCTGACGATTGTGAATGTTTGTCCATCTATTTCAAATTTATCCGAGACATTGATGTCTCTCAATTTCTCTGCCAGAGCTCGAAATTCTGTGTTAAGTCTTGGTAACAGAGATACAATAAAGAAGTGGAGAGATGTTGTAAGTTCTCATTCCTATTTCTACTTTTGATGTTTTATCCATCTGTATGACTTTTTGATGGAAGCATTTTGAAACCTTAATAATTACTATGGTACATCACATGTGATAAAATTGTATTAAACATCACATCTGGTTAAATTGTATGTGGATAATGGATAGATTGATGCCTAGTTTAAACTATGACTTGTGATGGTTATAACATCCCTATTTATATTCTCCGTTGTATTTGTCATGGTTTTATAGGCCAATGATGCTCGTAAGGAGTTGTATGAGAAGGAAAAAGATATTCATGATCTAAAGCAAGAAGGTCTGGGACTCAAGCAAGCACTTAAAGATGCTAATGATCAGTGTGTTTTGCTCTTTAATGAAGTACAGAAGGCATGGAAAGTTTCCTCTGCATTGCAGACCGATTTAAAGGTTTGGCAATTTATGTAGTAACAGGTCATTGGTGGTTTGACAATATTTTTTTCAAAATATGGCATGCTTGACTTGTGTTAATCCCTTGAGTCTTGCTATTTTCTTTACATGCTGCAAAATGTTAGAAGAACAAGAACATTTAAATGAGTTTTTTGATTGAACAATCCCAATCATAGATTGTATCAGGTCCTCCATTTTGCATTTTCTAATATCATATTATGGTTTAGGCTTTGCTGTAGTGGGTTTTCTTTCAAATGATTCACATTTTAGGTTATACGTTTGTAATAGGAGATAATTTCCGGATATAATAAGGAAAAATAAAGAAAAGTGAAAGAAAATATTGAGGGATACATGAAAGATCAATCTTTAAGAAAATGCTGTATTCTGGCCATATAAGGACTAATTTGATCATATTTCTAATTGATGTGGAATCTCAATATGTTCGACTTCATTCAAGAAATAAACAAAATATTTTCAGTTACCCAATTCTTTTTGAGGTTCTAAACAAATTGGTCCAAGCTGTTCGATCTCTTAGAATGAGGGGGTGCTCTTGAATGATGTGACTGACAATCATGGATTGCGGCCTTGTTCATGGAAGTCCAGAGTTTCTAAGCATATGCTGCTTCAGTTGATTTAGAAGCAGGAGATTGTTCTTGAGGATAAAGAAGTGAATAAATAATTGTTTGTGGGTAATGTGATGCATGATACAACCAACGGGATGGAGAACACAAACAGTAGTGGTTCTGAGTGTGATTGTGACACGTGCAACTTTGCAAGGTGCAATCTTCAAGGCCAACAAAAGGAAGTTAAGATGAAGGTTCTGTTGGAAATATTATTTTGAAAAGCTTCTGTTAGAGAATATGAAATATAAATATAATGTAAAAACCATTCACGAGTCTTTGCCCAATAGTTTAAGAAGCTTTTAAAGTAGTTGGTCCATGGCATGACAGTGATTTGGTGGATTTTCAGCTCACTGCTGAGGGATTTCTGATAGTGATTTGTTTGATTGTTTGATGGGGCCATTCAATGTTCTCAGATTTGGTCAAACTAAAATATGGGTTGGAAGTCCTAACATTGTCGTTTTGGGCATGTTCGGTCTTATTTCGCATTTCTATGCAAACTTCCTAACGAGTTGCACTTCTATGCAAACGAGTTTCTATGCAAGTTGACTCAGTTTTTATACCAAACATCATTCATGTCAGCTAGCAAGTTTGATTACTATGGCTGCAGCCAGATGCAGCGCGGATGAAAAGAGAAATGATTGGAGTTGTTCCAACTGAACTCAATTATTGACTTAATAGGCGGAGACCAGAGATAAGAGATCAATATTTGGGACAATGCTGTATTATTAAATGTTACTATATCTTCAGAGAGTTCTAATATTTATACAGTGCATTCTCTGCAATAACTCTTAACAATTATAGCACATGCAGGAACAACTTAAAACAGTGACTGCGCATACATGCACTAGACTCGAAAACTTTGACGTATAAGGATAGCTATTATGACTTCCGGTCTTTTTTTTAAAAGAAACAAATAGATTATTTTGTTGTCCTGAAAATTTGAAGAAACACGACTAATTTTCAGGAGTATTAATTGTTAGAATTCATATTATACCCTTATTTATGTTAACTGAAAAATCACTTATCCCTTGTAATTGGGATGCATTTAACGAGTTCTGTGGATATTTTGCTAAAAAATTTAACATTAACTCCTTCAAATACTATTTATTGATATTAATGATTTAGTCTTTTGTTTCTGATTAAAAGGACGGAGGGTAGTATTTGGACTATTGTTGTTCTTTTTTCCGCTTAAAAATGTATTCTCTTTTTGTCATTTCTATCCATGAATTGTTTTTTTGAAGATTAATGGCATGTGTGCTTTGTTTACTCAAGAGAATTATATATTGTATCGCAAAGTGACCCCTTATATATGCAAACATTTATACTCTTCTATCAACACTTCATTATTTGCGTCGAATGTAAAGGCTTCAGAGTTGTCAGTGAACTATATATTGTTTTTACCTTTTGCAGTCAGAGCATATTTTGCTTTCAGATAAGTATAAGATTGAGAAAGAAGAAAATGCTCAGATTAGAAATCAAGTTGCTCAGCTGTTACAGTTAGAACAAGATCAAAAATTGCAGATACAACAGAAAGATTCAACCATCCAAAGTTTGCAGGTTGGTCCTATCTTATGCTAGTTTGCATGAAATATTCATCATGCACTTAACGGTGCGTAAGTCCAATTTTTAGTATTTTAACAACTACAGCTTCCTGACAGGAAGTAAAAATAGTCTAACAAAATGCCAATAGTAAGATATTAATAATTTAAGTAGAATGAATGTAAATCAATTTTGTTCACTGGGATGCTTTATCTTACATATTTATAAATTTATAAACTATGATCAAACCTTAAATTCTTCACATTTTTTCCCGACCCTTCATTTTTCACACCTTTTGCTCTTGATCTTTCTCTCCCTGCTGGAGCCTGAGTTTTGGTTTTCTGTTCATCGTGTGCATCCAATTCAATGGTACCTTTGCATCTGCTTCTATGACATGCTGTCAAGCACTATGTATCATCAAATTTATGTGCTAATGGCCTTCATAGCACCAATGTTGTAGGAGCACCACTTATGTCACACTTTGCGTCTTTTCACTGTACGCATTTTTGTCTCATTAAGTGGTTTGAACAACTTTGGATGGTTAAATCACACCCTTTCAAAATCATCTAATTTGTTGAAGTTGTGGGATTTTAGAGAAAAGGAGGAGAAAAAATAATAAGGATTTGAATATTATTGATAATAGCTTTATGCTAACTTGATTACAGAAGACTCAATACTAATATTTATTTATAGAGAAATATATTATAGACTCAATTCTAAATCTGGAACAAATCGTAATAATAATAATAAAAGATACTCTAAGATATCTCTATGATTATAAATTGATCATAAAAAATAACTCAAGATATTCTAATATAATATAAAAGATATTATAAGATATCTCAAGAATTAAGTAAAATCATATTTTTGAATTGAAAAATATGTTGGCAATACATCAGATATATATATATATATATATATATATATATATATACTAGATTACTAAAAAACCAAATTATATTAGTACTCATATATAACTAAATCTCTACTATTACTCTTATTCAACCCAATCCCTATACTTGAGGGATGTTAAACAGAAACGTATTTTGACAGTCCCCCTCAAGCTGGTGAGTAGGTGTTCTCCATTCCCAACTTGAATACAATTCTTTCAAAATAGGAGATATATGGAGTGCAAATTAGGCCATTGTCGAGTTTTTCTTTCATGAAATGTCTATCGACTTCAATATGCTTGGTTCTATCATGCTGCATTGGATTATGTGCTATGCTAATAGCAGATTTTTTATAACAATATAGTTTCATTGGTTCATCGCACTTTACCTTCATTAAGCTAGACTAATCCACTTTTACTTTTTTTAACTGCCATATCCGTAAAATCAGTAGACAAACGATATTAGAGACAAAAAATTGATCGTATGAGCAAAAACCATGTGAACTTCAAATGGCCCACAAAAGTGCTTTGATCAGAAAGTGAACCCCAAAAAGAAATCTCAAGTAGCTGCAATGAAGGCAACAAAAAGGGCCACAATGAAGGTTTTTTTTTTAGAGACCAAAGATCGATTTTTTGAGCAAAAACCGTGTGAGCTTCAAATGACCCACAAAAGTGCTCCGATAAGAAAGTGAATCCCAAAAAGAAATCTCAAGTTGCTGCAATGAAGGCAACAAAAAGGGCCACACTGAAGGTGGCTAAGGTTTCAAAAAAAGAAACCGCAATGAAGGCGGCAAAAAGGGCCACAATAAAGGTGGCTAAGATTTCAAGAAAAAAGAAACTGCAATGAAGGCGGCAAATTTATGCGGAAGCAAGGGCCACAATGATGATGGTTAAGTTTACCTCCATAAAGGCGGCTAGGGTTTATGCTGAAGCAAGGCTCTCAAAGATCGAGAGCTCCGATACCATCTCAAGAATTAAAGTAAAATCATATTTATTGAATTGAAAAACATGTTGGCAATATGTCAGATGTATATATATATATACTAAATTACTAAATAACTAAATCCTATTAATACTCATATATCACTAAATCCCTACTATTTACTCCTATTCAATCGAATCCTATACTTGAGGGATGTTCAACAAAAACATATTTTGACAAGATATATTTTAATATTCTAACACCCCCCCTCAAGCTAAAGCTTACTAAGCTTTAGCTTGTTACATGAAAACAATGTTTTGCTCCGCAAAATAATAAAAAACGATGGAAAGACAACTTAGGGATGCAGGTGAAGTCAGAGAGAATTGCTATAAATATAGCCTAGCCAGATAGCCGGAATGATTATCAGCATGAGAGAAATTCATGGAAAGTAATTGAACAAAGAATGTTTGTTCTTCTAAAAATTTCATTTGGAAGTTTCAAACTAATAATACTAGAATCCAAAATATTTAAACTTGAATTTGCTTTAGGGAAAGAGAAGCAAAACTAGTACATCTGGGACAATGATGAGGCCAGTGCATCTGAGACAAATTGTCAAGGTAAAGTGAGTCATGAAAATAAAAGACACCTTTAGAATAACCATCAACGGAAGAAGAAGTAATCACTAATATGATTCATATGTAGGAAGAGGGACACCACTGGAACGGCGGGAATAGAAGCCACTTTTATAATCTATTAGTAAGAACTGAATTGCATGACAAATATCGAAGAAGCAGTGCGACTCTAACGAAATGAAGCCATGATCGATCAACAGAGTGAGAAAATGCGTCCGAAATAGGAGAGGTAATGATTGTTTGAACAAGAACGCATATTTCCGTTGATCAAAATTGGAAAGTAAGGACAGATCTGAAACCGTGAGGATCCACATAGACCGACCAACCAGTAACTGGAGCGGCACCGGCACGTGCTGTGGAGATGTCAGCGCGTGAGATCTAGTCGCAAGAGAGAGTCGCAATGCGTGAGAGTGCGTGTGACAACTTTTGGCGACACATTTTCGGGTGTCGGCCGATCTAGATAGAACGAAGCTGATAGAGAGATTGTTCTCTGGAAAAGCTGTCAGAAACAAGGGTGGCGGCAGTGGCAGCTGTGGATCTGGACGGAAGTTGTTGAAACCAGTGCCGAAAAAGGGTCGACATAAACAAATAACGGTTGTTTAGGAGGCTCGCTGAAAAAAACTTTAAAAGTATGAAAACTCACCAAGAGATGACATCGAAAAGGAGAAAACTATGATTACATTCCGAAACTTTTGGGAACTCAGAGTGGAATAGTGGCGAGACAGCTCAAGGATGATCAAAATAGGCTCTAGATACCATGTTGAAGTTGTGGGATTTTAGAGAAAAAGAGGAGAGCAAATAACAAAGGTTTGAATTTTATTGATAATAATAGCTTTATGCTAACTTGATTACAGAAGACTCAATGCTACTATCTATTTATAGAGAAACATAGATTTAATTCTAAACTAGGAACAAATCATAATAATAATGAGAGATATTTTAAGATATCTCTATGATTATAAATTGATCATAGAAAATAACTCAAGATACTCTAATATAATATAAAAGATATTATAAGATATTTTCTAATATTCTAACATGATTTATAATGCAAACAAATTGTGATAAACGTTAGTCCTATTTGTTATTATATATGTGATCATCATTCTTCATGCTTGCCAACCAATTTATGTAACCTTCTCTGCTTTTCATCTTTGATTCAGGTCAAAATAAGTTCCCTTGAAACTCAGCTCAGTGAAGCTCTTGGATCCAACAAAAGTAGTTCAACTTTTGTCTCAGAGCCAGAGTCTGCAGCTCTATCTGATTCCAGACCAACTGGAGATGGCACTGTGGTGGCCAAAAAATTAGAAGAGGAACTCAAGAAACGTGATGCTCTGATTGAGGTCTGCTATACTTGACAGTTGTGTCTGATAGTAGTAGTCTACCATTTTTTTTACCTATTAAATTATGGTTATTGTTTTTAACTTCTTTGATCTCCAGCTTTTGTAGTTTTTTGCATAGTGAATTTTTTTTATAATTAACATTAATTAATGGCCATAGCATTCTGCACATGACATCTTGTAGATACAAAGTGATGTACATACAGATATAGAAGCATAATTTAAGAATGTGCTGACCTCCATGGTTGAAAGAAATAATTTAGATAAAAAAGTTTTTGAACTAAAATGAGGACAGTAAATGGCTCATTTCCCTGGTGGCTCCAATAATGCATGTAATGAAATGGGAAAAAATAAAGCTAAACCTGAACCAAGAAATATCAGCTTAAAATTTTGGATTCTTTAGATATTTTGAAATATGATTTGTCCATTCTAACTTCTTATTGGTTTGATGAGGATCTCAATTTTATGTTTGAATTTTCGCAGAGGTTGCATGAAGAAAATGAGAAATTGTTTGATAGATTGACTGAAAAAACATCTGTGGCCGGGTCACCTAAGGTAGGAGAGCTTTTCACTTGGTTAACTTCATATCATTGGAAATTTCACTATTTCTATGGATAATAATGCTTCTCTGTTGTTATTTCTGGTTTCCTAAAGTTGGCAACTTATTTTCAGCCGTCAAGTCCACTATCTCGTGAAGCAGTTAATGTTCAGCCTCAGAATATTAAAAGGTAGAATCTATTCTATTTCTTATAAGATTTGCAATTTCCTTTTACTTTTTTTCAACATATAACTAATGGCTTTAGTCTCACTTGTGTGAATTAGGAATGGCACTAGCGACACCACAACAACAAATTCTATGCATGCTCTTCCTTCACCTTTGACCGCCGATAAGAATGCTGGAACTGTTGCTTTGGTTAAATCTGGCTCTGAAATTGTCAAGACTACCCCTGCGGGTGAATATCTTACTGCTGCCCTAAATGACTTTGATCCAGATCAATATGAAGGACATGCTGCCATTTCCGATGGTGCAAACAAGCTTTTGATGCTGGTATGAATCAATGATCTTTTTCTCATTCAGTTTGCTGAAAACAGTTTTATTATAGCATTTGCAAATATGTTATTTCCAGTTTTATATTAGTCTTTAATGTGTGAAGCACAAGCCTCATGAAAATAATGAGATTAAGTTTTTGGGGGTTCACAAACCAACTATCTTAAAAGCTTAAACTGCTCAGTAAAACCACATTTTAAAACTGAAAAAGACTAGCCAGTTCAACTTATTGAACTAGGAACCGACAAGGTTTAACTCAATAAACCGGTTAAATTAAACCAAAAATCGATAACTGTGGGGAAGTTGGTGGTAAGGAACGGTGTGAACTTATCAGATTCTATTTTTTTTCTTTTTATACTTTGGTGTAATTTATTTTTTGTTTTATTCAAAACTACTTTTAAGCCAGATAGAAATGTCCAATGTTAAGTTACAAAAACCCATTTACATGGACCATTATTATTCATCATTCTTCTATTAATGAACTAATCTTAGGAAATAATCTAAGATAAAAAAACTAATCTTACAAGATAAATTAAGATACCCTAACATAACGTCAAATATTTTATAATATTCGATAAGGTTTGTGCACAAGAATAAATCACCAATCAACCAACTGTAGAAACCATTGCTGATTTTCACGAACATTAATTAAACCAAACTGAAATGATATTGGGCCAGACATTGTCCTTAATCTGAAACAACCAACTTAATTGAGATAGGTCATTTGTGATTAGTACCAAAGATTCAATCTTAATGTTGTTGGTTGGACGGTGAGACTACCGGAAACTAGCAGTGTGGTAGGACCATGATTGGATAATCTGCCATTTAAGTCCAAATTTGACAAAGTAGAAAGTGTACTGGATCCTAAGAGTGGATTGGATAGATGACCAACGAACAACAGACAAGCCATTAGTCATTTGGCTTAAGACGAAACAGAAACAAACAATTAAGATGTGCAAAACTAGACCAGAAAGAAATGCGTGGTAGCAAACTAAAGATTTTTGTAGGACCAGAAAAGGGCACACAAAACAGAATCGCACATGTACCAGAAAGTTGAGATGAAACAGAACTGAAAACAGAGAGAACATTAAACCAAGAAACAACCTTATACATCTAGGACACATTAACTGGGAAGAAACAAAACGGAAAAATATCAAGACACAAAAGCAGAAACTGAGAACCTGCATAATTGTGCAGTGCTCAGAAAGCGTGTAGCAGACAATTTAGCAGAAACAAAAGAGAAAGAGAAAATAAATCTAGTAGAGGGTTACTACTAGCCTAGCCAAGTGGCTCTTACAAGAGAATAATCTCTTACCAATAACAGAATTCCAAGATGCTTCTCACTCACCACATTATTCCCTATATAACTAATTCTGCCAGTACAACATTCTAGAACCTTTCACTAAGCCTTCACACGCCTCCTTTGATAGTCTCTCCATATTTTGGGCCTCCCGGCACCTTCCTCAATTGTTACTCCGTGTTCAGGCCCATTCACCTCATTTCTATCACACGTGAGAGCACATGTGACATTGTCGCTTGGACATAATATTTTAGACGACATAGATTGGTGCAGGGCTATTCAAACTTGATAGTTTCGTTAGGAAAAAAAAAAACCAAAAAAGTTTCCTAGCAGCGGTTGCCGGCGGCATTGATCATGTCCGGAAAGGACAGTGGCTGGGGAAAAGGGTAATTGCAGCATACACAACAACAGACAACAACCAGAAATGGATATTAGATATTAAGTTGATGGTACCATTCTGATACCATGACGAAGTTATGAGTTCAAAATAATAGAAGGAGAAGAGAAATATTCAGGACTTTGAATATGATATAATATGATTGATGGTTAGCTTGATACAAAAGTTTAAACACAAACCCCTTTTTATAGTGATACAAGACTCCTAATCCTAAATTTATAAGGAAGTCCATAAACAAATAATGAATGATAATAACCAAGTAATAGAAATTAATCTTAAGAGATAATCTTAGATATTCTAAGATAAAAGATTGATCCTACTAGATAAACTAAGATACTCTAACATAATATTTAAGATATTTTCTTATATTCAAATAGATCACGGCATCCTGTGATACGTAACTATTTTCCTGAAGAATAGGGAGACCAGTATGTGTGTGTGCCTTGGCTCAAAGGTATTATTGTTACCTTGTGACTTGGTGGTCATAAGTTCAAATCCAGAAAACAACCTCTCCATTTGCAGGGGTTAAAGGTTGTATACATCTACCATCTCTAGACTCCACCTAGTGGGAGCCTTGTGCACCGGTTCACCCTGTCTGTTGGAAATATCATAGCAGCGGGAATTATTATATTCCAGCTAGAATTTATGCACGTATTTGAAATTGGTGCAGGTTTTGGCTGCTGTCATCAAAGCTGGTGCCTCTAGAGAGCATGAGATACTTGCTGAAATTAGGGATGCTGTTTTCTCTTTTATTAGGAAAATGGAACCAAAGCGAGTAATGGACACCATGCTTGTTTCACGTGTTAGAATTCTGTATATAAGATCTTTACTTGCAAGGTCTCCAGAATTGCAATCAATTAAGGTAATAACAGGTAGAGGTTATTGGATTTCTCTTCAAAAGAAATATGATGAGGTTTTGACTGTTTATTTAATTAAGTCTAGTTGCATACCTTATGTTAATTTGGTGAGTTTTGCTCATTGATTTGGAAGGTTTTGCCTGTCGAGTGCTTTCTTGAGAAGACTAATACAGGGCGTAGTAGAAGTTCCAGCCGAGGGAATAGTCCTGGAAGGTCTCCTGTGCAATATGTTGATGAGCAGATCCAGGGATTTAAAGTGAATTTAAAGCCAGAAAAGAAGTCCAAATTTTCATCTGTTGTGCTGAAGATGCGCGGGATTGATCAGGTACCTGCTAAAACCTATCATTTTAGAACTTCTGTTGCATATAGATTCTTCTTTTTGCCTTATTTTCTTTGCAATTTAAATGCTGAGCAGGACATCTGGAGACAGCAGGTGACTGGTGGGAAACTTAGAGAAATTACTGAGGAAGCCAAAATTTTTTCAATAGGTAACAAGGCTCTTGCTGCACTCTTTGTACATACTCCGGCAGGTGAGCTGCAGCGCCAAATTAGATCCTGGCTTGCAGAGAGCTTTGACTTTCTATCTATTTCCGGAAATGATGCATCTGGGGGGTCAACTGGTCAGTTGGAACTTCTTTCAACAGCAATTATGGATGGTTGGATGGCTGGACTTGGTGCTGCGCTGCCTCCACAAACTGATGCCCTTGGCCAGCTATTATTTGAATATTCAAAACGTGTCTATACTTCTCAACTACAGCACTTAAAGGTGTGCCTCATGTTAGATCTGCTTAGAATCTATTATAAAGGCATACCTCAAGCTCTTGATACTGGAGCTAAACTTTTTCATCTTGGGTTTGAGTTGAGAGATGGTACTCTTGCAATTTATGAAATCTGGTTACATCAAAAATGGAAAAGTATCGATGTTTCGCATATATCCAATACCAATATGCGTCCTATACTTCCCAATACATATCCAGTAATTATTTTAATTCTTTCTAACATATTTCCACCAATACTTCTCAAATACTTCTTCAATACTTTTTACCTACTAAAACACAATTGTCATATGGATAGGATAAATCTCCGGTATGTCTTACTAACTATACATTACACACAATTGGCTGGTTTTGTAACACATTCTTAGTACAAAGTATATTTTGATGTAGGTGGGGGAAAGATACATAACTATGTCTCAAGTTTTTTTTTTTTTTTTTTTTTGTAAACTGATCATATTTTTATTACTGATATGCTTATATATTAATCAGTAATTAGCAATGTCAATGTTTCTCTGTGCATTTATGTTGTCTCTATATAAATACACAAATTTTTGTTAATGTATCTTGACTTTGTCATCTTAATTTTTAAAAATTTCCTTTATTCCCACATCCGTGCCGTATCATATGTATATTGGGCATTGGTTTCTTAGCTTACAAACCATGTTCATCACATTAATCATACAAAAATAACAGTCTAAATAAAATGTGTCTAGCTGCTTGCTTTGACATGTTTTTGTGGAAAGGTACTTTTGAGCTCCCAAAGCAGCATATAATTTTATAATGTTATTTTCTCTAATTTTCTGCATTCATCTCAGTGCCTAATTAGTATATGTGAGAGCTGCAGTTGCCATCCATGACTAGGAGTAACATTTGTATTATTATTTGTTTAATTGGATGTATACCTTCGACAGGAAAAGAGGGATGAAACATTTCACTTATTCCTCATGTATTTCAGCACTTTCTGATGTTATACTCCTTAACTGATGTTCGAGCTCTGTTTTGTACATTTGGTTATCAGGACATTGCTGGTACCTTGGCAACAGAAGAGGCTGAAGATGCAGCACAAGTAGCCAAGTTGCGTTCAGCTCTAGAATCTGTTGATCATAAAAGAAGGAAGGTGCTTTATTTTTTTCAACTTTTAAATATGCATGGCAGTAATTGTTATATATGAATTAACCTCTGCATATATCTAAAGTTCCTGTATGAGTTCAAGCCGTTGTCTTTGCATTAGTAACTAGATGAAGGTTGTAAATAAATAGGTAAGTTAATGGAAATTTTATTTTAGAAAAATTGGGATAAAACCCATTATACTTGAAAACCATAAAACAAAGGCATGCAGAGTCATAAGGGTCCCCACCCAAACCCGCATGTATCCTTCTCCTACACCCATGATATCAATTTTTGCTTTTGCAGCCACTGCAATTGTGGGCAAATGGTATTGACACAGTTGAATGCATATCGGTGAAGTTGCATCGTGAATTCATTTTGAGCTTCTTCCACATGTAAACCTTCTAGACCCACTCTCAATCTCACATCCCTTTTTCCCCTCCCAAATCCCACTTCCTCTCAGTTGAAGTCATAACATTTTTTAAAGAGGGAAAAAAGAATAAAGGCTTCGAATTATGAATAGGGTTTTGATATGATTGATGATTTGATTAACTGATATAAAAAGGCTAAACACTAATTCTAATTAAAGTGGAAAACTAATCATGATAATAATGAAGAAATATGAAAACTATTCCCTCTGACTCACAAAAAGTGTCCTATTTAGGTTGTGTGTGGTTCTTAAGTAAATGATTAGTTTAGTTGATTTTAATGGTAATATAATGTGTTATGACTAAAACACCCTTATTAATTGTAGTTAGTGGAGTAGTTAAGTATGTTAAGATATAATAAATAAGGGTATATTAGTGGGAAAAAGTTTAATGATTCATTGGTATTCTAAAGTGACAATTATTGAGACAAATATTGCAAATGAGACACTTTTTGAGATGGAGGGAGTAATCTTGAGAGTCGGAGATACTATAAGATGAGAAATTAATCTAGGAAGGTATTATAAGATACTCTAAAATAAGAAACTAATAAGATAATCTAAGATATTATCTAGATATTAATAGTATACTATATTTTCATATTTTATGTTAGGGCCTATTGTGAGGACAGTAAGACCTATTGTGGTTTGATATGGTCATTGGACACGTAGTCTGTAACATTAGGTTGCTGATTCTGGGATGACATGTTAAAATTATAGGATTTAGGTTGTAAGGGCATGAACAAGAAAACAAACATAATAGTGATCTAAAGTCTACTGTGTATATGTTATTTTTGGAAACCTTAGTTGCCATCACCGTGGCCACCTTTGCTGCAAGTGGGGTGAGGTATAGAGATCTCACATCAACTAAAGATAAGGCCTGAGTTATCCTTATAAAGCTTGGACAATCCTCACTCCCTGATTTTTCAATCGTTTAGAAAATGGTCGTAAGGCACTCTTATTTTCTTTAATGAATTTCTTATCATCATTGGTTGATATCGCACTCTTATTTTCTTTAATGAATTTCTTATCATCATTGGTTGATATCAAGTTCTTAATTCTTTGTATAATCAGATTCTGCAACAAATGAGAAGTGATGTAGCTTTATTGACATTGGAAAATGGGGGTTCGCCTATTTCAAATCCTTCTACTGCAGCTGAAGATGCACGATTAGCATCTCTCATTTCACTTGATGGAATATTAAAACAAATCAAGGTTCCAATATTATTTGTGCAAATATGTTTTTGAAAGTTTGTGAACTGATTGTATATCAATAATTCAAGGTATTATTGAAACAGGATATAACAAGACAATCTAATGTGAACATCTTGAGCAAAAGTAAGAAAAGAGCACTGCTTGCATCTCTTAATGAACTTAAAGAACAGATGCCTTCACTTCTTGAAATTGATCATCCCTGTGTTCAGAGCCACATTGCAAATGCTTGCCATATGGTTGAGGTATGTAGAGTGTTAGGTTTATTGCATACTTTTTTAGTGTAAATCATTTTGCCCATCTTTCGCTGGTATTTATGAGTTAGTAGCACTGATTTTGCTGCAAAAAACAACACCAAGTGTTTGCTATGATGTTTGGGACTAGAGTTGAATTTGTAAACTACCTAAACTGATGAAAAATAATTTTGATTGATTTCCTTGGTGATGCCTGAATCCTCTATTATGTTATGATACAGTCAATTCCTGAAGAAGAAGACTGCATTCAAGATCAATCTCATGGTCACAGGCCATCGACAGATCTAGGCACTGGATCTGAAATTAACGTGACACAGTGGAATGTACTCCAATTTAATACAGGCACCGCCACACCATTTATAATAAAATGTGGAGCAAACTCAAATTCAGAACTAGTCATTAAAGCTGATTCTCGAGTTCAAGAACCTAAAGGTGGTGAAATTGTGAGGGTTGCCCCTAGACCATCCGTTTTGGAAAATTTGAGCTTGGATGAAATGAAACAAATATTTTCTGAACTACCTGAGGCACTAAGCTTGTTAGCTCTAGCAAGGACTGCAGATGGAACTCGGGCCCGATATTCTAGATTATTTAGAACCTTGGCTACTAAGGTTCCATCTCTTAGAGATTTGGTCAATGAACTTGAAAAAGGTGGTGCACTCAAGGATGTGAGAACATGACCCATGAAAGCTTGATGGCAGTTTACTAGTATGCCTGAAGTTTGCCATGCTAAATTGCTAATGCTCTTTAAGTGTTGGGTTATGTGGTGTTGCAATTTCTCTAGGGTTTTCTTTATTCTTGAGAAGGCAAAATTTGTGTACAATGATGTAATCGTTACTCCACGTTAATGTATTTAGTAGTAATTATTTTATTGTTATTTTTTCTCTTGCAGTTTTGGCTTGTGCAGTTGACCAAAACCTTGAATTAGACTTAATCTCTGTTTTCCAAATTCAAACAGGTGAACAAGCTTAGTGCACCCAAATTCGATTGACAGCTTTCCTTTTTGTTAGAATTAGAAAATTGGAACCAGAAATTACAGCTATGTAATTTATGAATTCAGATTCTCGGCAATCAGAATCCTGAATTCACACATTTAGTTAAAAAAAAAGAGCAAGTTTTTATCTTTATTTTATAATTTTTATATAATACAGAGTTTGAATATTAACCTTTCAATCTGGATTGAAAGGTTATCGTTGTGCCTGTGTGAATGGGAAGACACCTCGACTGTGGGCAATCTTGGTCCATAATTTATCTGCCTTACCGTGCTAAATTTAACTGTTGGGAATTTTAAAAATTGGGTTTTTATATCTTAAGAAATATACTCAAATCAAATCTATTACAACAAGCTTTACTCAATATCTAATAATGGTGTTCTTAAATTGGCAAAAATATTTGACATTTTGTTTGGACTGTTCTTTAAGTTTTTTTCTCAAATCAGTCATTTATGTTACATTTTGTCTGGACCGTTATTATTAAGAACTTCCATTAAAATATTTTCATGCTTGACATTTTAATTTATTATTTGGATTAAAATTTAGTTGACTGACGAATCATTGTAACTGAAATCAAATAGTAATGAATTTTAATTAAGGATAAATTGTTTGGAAATATTTGAATTGAAATCTTGGCCAAAATAATTGGATAGAGTTTTGGAAGAGGAGATTATTGGGAGTATAATATTTTTTATAATACAAAATGTTTCCATTCTTATAATATTTTAAATATTATAAATATATTAATCATAAATATTTATTTATTATTTTTTATAAAATTTGTTATTGGAAGTATAATCTTTTTCATAAGACAAAATATCTTCATTCTTATAATATTTTAAATATTAAAAATATATTAATTATATTTTTATCATTTTTTATAAAATTCGTCTCATAAAAGGAGTCTGAGTAGTCTTCATCAGAACATAAATTCAAACCATTATTGTACGCCAGAACAACTGATGCAAAAAATTCATCCCAAAGAGATTTTTTTTAAAAGATTAAATAAAAAATAGTATTGAAAATGAAACTATTATGCTCTAAAATAGCCCTCTTGTAGGAACTTCGAATATTAACTTAAATATTAATTGTGTGTGCTGTTAGTTTCATCAACGAATATTAAAATTAAGTCAATGATTCAAACAAATTTTAATCAAAATCAGTTAACTTGGTTTGTTTTTCGTGCCTAAATCTAAACTGAAGTAAACCAAATAATTCAACTTCTATTCATTTGAGTATTGCTGTAATGTTTTGTATTCTAATTTTTTATTTAAAAACAATATTTGAGCATTATTTTGTTTTTTAATGTTGTTTGAGTATTGTTTTACGCTATTTAAATCAACATGAATATCTTAACGAAGCTATTACTTTGAATGTTAAATAAGTTTAGTTTCCATAAAATTCTAAAATTTTATTTGTAATTCTTTTAAAAAAATCATATTTATAATTCTTACAAAATTATTATGCAAACATTCAGTTTAAATTGGAACATCAACATATTTTTGAACATATTATTTTGTATACATATTTATAAATATGGTAAAAAAAAATCTTTTATAAAAATGAATTCAATATTCGATTTTTAAGCTTATATTTTAAGAATTTTTATCTTAAATATATGACATTTAAAAATTTATATTTAATTCATTTAAAATAAAAAAATTATAAATTTATGTGAATGAACTTTTAATAATGTTTTAAATATATTTAGAAGATATTATTCAAAAATTTAAAAGTTAAAGGATATTTATTTTGTTCTATCATAAATTAAAACAATGTATAGAATAATTTTGTAAAAAATAAAAAATGTAATTTTTCTATATAAATTAAAAATAAAATTTTAAAATTTCATAGAAAATAAAAATTTATTTAATTCTATATTTTATTTTACAATATAGTGTTATCTAAACGAAACTCTTTTGGGTGTGTCATGACATTTCAATTTCAATAAGTTGTAAAAGTAACTAAACATGTTACACAAACTTTGTTAAGAAAAACACATGCTCTAAATTTAAGAAAAAGACACTATAAAAACAGAAAAGGAGGACAAGTATTGTATGTGGAAATTAATTTCCACCAACCTCCAATGAAAATATAATTTTACGATTTTTTTTAAAATACGGTTAAAACAAAAACACGTGTAATAATATGATGAGTTTTTATTAAATACAATAAACTTAATATACATGGCAATACATATCTATTTAACTACTTTTAAAATATTTACAAGACAATAAAATTATAGAAATTATAGATACATATCATAACATATTTTTTTAATTAAGAGATGAATAAAAAAAATTGTACCTTTGAATTCAAGTGATCGAGGGATTGTTACTCGCAATAATCAAAGTTAAATAGTAAGGATTTCTCTAAAACAATAATTGAAGGAAACACAAATTTAATAAACATAAATAATAAATATAAATTTTGCTCTCTCTACACATTCTACATTGTATGACCTATTCACGTCCCAAGAAGTATAATATTTGGATTCTTCAATATCCGACTTCACTTGTCTCTTGAGTTAAGTATTATCCACCTCTTTAGACGTTACGTATTCTTTTCTTTCCTCTCCAAACATTAAGTATTGTAAAACTTCTCTAGGCTCTTAGAAGTACAAGGTATGACTTCACTCACTTAATGAGTTAAGTATTATCCACCTCTCAAAGCATCAAGTATTCTTTTCTTGTTTCTTTAAGAATTTTTGTAAGGTCTCTCCAAACCACCAAAAGTATAGTCTCAGGATTTTCTCAAGATCTGAATTCACTCGCCAGTTGAGTTTAGTACTATTCGTCTCACTGAACATCAACACCAATTAGTCTTCTCAACAAACTTGTAATTTGCCTTGCTAAGAAATACAAGCATTCTCTAAATCTCTCTAGGATATACAACGTGTATTATTTAATCTAGTCTAGCGATGACAATGGGTAGGGTTTGGGTAGGGTACTATAGTTCTCATAACCATGTTCATAATCATATTCATAACCATGTTCATACCCTCTTGGGTATCAACTTTAATACCCGTACCCTTAACATCTGGGTACCTAAGTGTCCGTACCCATACCCATTACCCATGCTTTAGCTTAAAAAATCGATAAATAAATGATATTGTTGTTATTAAATTTAAAAATTATTCAAATATCTTAAATCCAATAATAAAATATTATAAACCAAAATATTTTATAACTCAAATATTTCAAATGAACAATCATTACAATACATATTTAAATATCCATAATTATATTTTATGAAGTTGCAAGTCATACGACAATATTATCTATGATAATTGATACAAAGTTGCAAGTATAACTATAAAGTCACGATTAATAGGACATAACTATTAGTTATAACACCTATTTATCAAAATTAAATTCTTAAAAAATTTGCAAACGTTTATCTTTTAATTATAAAATTGTAGTGGTCCAATGATATTAATAGATGTTAAAACATAAAGAAAATAATTAATTAAACTAAACACTGATATCATATGTAAATATATAAAGAATATATTTATATAAGTGCGGGGCGGGGTGGGTACTATAGTACCTGCACCCGCACCCATACCTGCTTAATTTTGTGGGTAATTATCCGTCCCCATGCCCATACCCATTATGCGGGTTTTTACCCTACCCATTGTGGGTTTTTTTTGTGAGTACCCATTGGGTCTGGGTCTAATTGTCATCCCTAAGTCTCACCAAGCTCCTCAACGCCTTTTCTTTACTAGCCTCGCCAAACTTCTTCACCAATTTGGTCTTCGCAATGATTTGGCGACCTCCTTGCTATGTAATATGAATATTCTCTAAGTCTCTACATATACCCCTTTTTACATGAAGGATTGTTGCCATTATCATGCCATTTATAATCAAATATTGAGTTTGTTTGTGATGTGATACAAAATCATCTAGGATGCTAACTTTTTTAAATAGGGTATTACAATTCTATCATATATAAATCCAAGTTCTATACTAGAGGATATAAATTTAATTTACCTGGTTGATTTATAACAAAATCTATTTCTCATAGAGATGATTTACAATTTATTTTCTCTTGTTCATTGGGTTTTTTAAATTGTTTCTTTCTATTGAATTTTTCCAATTTCTTTTCTCTTTATGATCTTGGATTCTCCATGTCATTTTTCTTATTTTCTCTCTCTCCATAGACATTCATTGAAACTGTCTCATGAGGACTTCTGTAAAGATGTTACTGTAATGAAAATATCAATCTGACCAATCATAATTGCGTTGACGTATGGATGTTCATCAACTTCAATATTTGGTTTGGATTTTTTTTACATAACTTGAGAAAAGAGTTGTTGAGAGATAGTCGTTAAAAATATAGTAGTTGATGTTGTAGACGTCGGACCACTAGAGTTGCATAAGTGACTCTACTTTAAATGTTGTCATTGTATGGTCAATTAATGCAAATCTTTATCAGTGATTCAGCTTTAGAGTTTGAACTCGCACTTTAAATGTTGTCATTGTATGGTCAATTAATGCAAATCCTTATCAGTGACTCAACTTCTTTTGTTGAACTAACTGAAGAAAGTAAAAGACAAAATAATTTGATATTTTATTACTAAAGCCCTAAACTGTTTATGTAGGAAAAGAAATTACAATACTAATACTGAATAATAGTGACAAAATAAAAATAAACATAATAATATAAAATAAAAGAAAATAAAATTTAATTTCTTTTGATTCTTCAACACCCCCTTCAAGTTGGTGCATAGATATATGTCATGCTCAACTTAGCTATAATTCGCTTAAAATTGGGTCTTGCCAATTTTTTTGTCAAGATATCAATAGTTTGCTGATTGGAAGTCACAAATGGCAGACATATAACTCCAACATTAATTTTTTCTTTTATGAAATGGCGGCCAATCTCAATATGCTTGGTTCTATCATGTTGTACAGGGTTGTGAGCTATACTTATTGTTGTTTTCCTATCACATAACTATTTTAAGGGTGAGTCAACTTTCATTTTCAATTCGCCCAAGAGTTTACGAATCCATAAAAGTTCACAAATTCCTTGAGCCATTGCTCTGAATTCAACTTCTACACTGCTTCGAGCAACAACCCCTTGTTTCTTACTTCTCCAAATAACTAAATTTCCCCAAACATAGGCGCAAGATCCGGTGGTGGATTTTCTATCAATAATTGATCATGCCCAATCAGCATCTTTAATATAGAGACTTCTCGATAAACTACCTCTAAATGTTCTTCATAGGGAGAATGAATGAATTGGCTTACAACACTCACAGAGAAAGCGATGTCAGGTCTAGTGTGGGCTAGATAAATAAATTTGTCGATTAACCTCTGGTATCTTCCAATCTCAACAGGAACACTGCCTTTCTCCCAAAGTTTAGCATTTAATTCCATAGGATTATCTGCTAGTCTTCACCCATTCATCCCAGTTTCTTCCAAGAGATCTAGGATGTATTTTCTTTGAGAACAACAATTCCCTTCTTTGAGCGAGCAACTTCCATACCAAGAAAATATTTAAGCGCGCCTAAATCTTTGATCTCAAGCTCTTTTGTCAATTTTTTCTTCAACATTTTCATCTCAGTAATGTCATCTCCTGTGAAAATAACATCATCTACATATACAATTAGACTTGCAATTTTACCAACATTAGAGAACTTCATGAATAGAGTATGGTATGATTGTCCCTGCATATATCCTTGCCTTTTGACCGACCGAGTGAATTTTTCAAACCAAGCCCTTGGAGATTGCTTGAGACCATAAAGGGATTTTTGTTGTTCGCACACATTTGAACAAAATTTATCTTCAAAGCCAAGTGGGCTATCCATGTATACTTCCTCCTCCAAATCATCATTCAGAAAAGCATTCTTTACATCAAGTTGGTTAACAAACCAATCTAAATTCATTGCCAAGGACAAGAGAACTCTAATAGTGTTTAATTTGGCAACGGGAGCAAAAGTCTCTAAGTAATCAATGTCATATGTCTGAGTAAACCCTTTAGCAACCAAGCGTGCCTTGTATCTTTCAACTGTATTATCAGAATTATATTTCACAGTAAATACCCATTTACAGCCAACAATATTCTTTCCTGTAGATAATGTCATGACTCTCCAAGTTTGATTTTTCTCAAGAGCTCTCATCTCCACAAGAACAACTTCCTTCCACTTTGGAATTTTTAGAGCCTCATGTATATTTTTTGAAAATTCTACAGTAGACAACTTAGAGGTAAATGCAACAAATGAAGAAAACAATTTTGAGTATGACACATAATTAGACAATGAATATTTAGTGCATGATTTACAGGTTTTCTAATTGCAATAGGAAGGTCTATATCAGGATACTCGACATAACTCATAAGAATAGAAGAAGACTTACATGTATCAAGATGATGTGTTGGATTATCTATTGGTTCAGAATCTTGGAAGGATCGGAGAATGGGTCCTTCATTTCTCTGTTTTTGTTTTCTTCTTTCAAAGACATTTCCTTTTCAAGTAGGGTCAATTGTAGTAAACCTGTTTTGTGTCTCTTTATCTGTGTCATTATGTTGTGTCATTTTAGGTGGTCCTTCATTATTATTGAGATCAAGAATTTGATCATTGTGATTTAAAATTTTCGCCCCCGAATCTGTCGAAACCTCATTCATAAGTGGATTGAGTTCCAATATAGATTCTTGGGCATTTTATTTTGGTGCATCAATATAAGTCTCAAAATTTTATGACAACACTATATCACTTAAAGAATTGATGTTTTCAAAAGTAAAAGATGAATCTTCCTTAAAATTTCCCCCCTGAAGATGAATGTCATTAAAAAAATGGTTGATTTTCAACAAAATTAACATCCATGGTTACAAAAATTCTTTTTTGATTTTGGTTCAAAACACCGATACTCCTTCTGAGTTGGAGAGTAACTGGTAAAAACACATTTTATTGCTCATGGATCGAGTTTGTCAATGTGTTTATGTTCATGAACAAAAACAGTGCAACCAAAAACTTTTAATGGCAAATCAGTAGAGACACTAGTCAAAGGAAAATAATTTCGATACCATCAAGAAGTGTATGAAAATATATAACTTTAGATGGCATTCGATTACTTAAATATGATGCAGTTAAAACAGCTTCACCTCACAAATATTTTGAAACCTTATTTACAAATAGTAAAGCTCTAGCAACCTCAAAAAGATGTTTATTCTTTCTCTCTGCAATTCCATTTTGTTAGGGTGTATTAACATAAGAACTTTGACGAACAACCCCATTTGCAACAAAAAAACAAAATCTAACAAAAGTATATTAAAATATTCTTTACCATTGTCACTTCTGAAGACTTGAATATTTGTTTGGTATTGAGTGTGCACAATTTTAAAGAAATTTTTGACAACCTCTCCAACTTCTGATTTTTCTTTCAATAAATAAACCCAACAAATTCTAGTATGATCATCAATAAAAGTTATAAACCATTTTTTATTACAAAAGGTGTTTATTCTATTAGGATCCCAAACATCACTATGAATAACTGCAAACGATTTTGCTTGTTTATATGGTTGTGTAGAAAAAGAAGAACAGTGATATTTAACAAATTCACAAGTTTCACAATGAAATAAAGACGGATCCTTCTTAGAAAATAATTTAAGAACCAAATATTTCAAATACGAAAAACTAGGATGTCCTAACCGTAAATTCCATAACATAATATCATCATTATTAGAAGAAACAACAATAGATTCAAAGCAGATACTTGTTTTTTGTTGATCTTTGAAGTCGAGTCCATTGTCAAGATAATAGAGTCCTCCATTCTCCTCAACATTGCCAATCATCTTCCCCGTGCTCAAATCCTTAAAAGTGCAATGCGAATGAAAGAAGTTAGCTTGACAATTCATATCATTTGTTAATTTAGTAATGGATAACAGATTACATGATAAATTAGGAACATGTAAGACATCTTTTATGGTTAACTTAGGTGACATAATAATAGAACTTTTCCCTGCAATGGCTGAAAGAGAGCCATCTGCAATTTTAATTTTGTGGTTACCTGCATTAGGACTATAAGAAGAAAACAGACTCGACTCCCCAGTCATATGATCAGTAGCACCAAAATCGATAATCCAAGTATGGCTAGGAGTGACACTAAGAAGAGCAGTATTCGGAAAATTACCTCTATGAGCTATAGAGCCGAAAGAAGTTTGAGAATCAAGAAGTTTGTACAATTGATCTAATTGTTCTTTGGTGAAAGGAGATGAGCTTGAAGGAGACTACTTCTCTTGATAAGATGTACCAGCTTGGAGCGCATGACCTTCGTTTTTTTCCTTTTTTCTTCCAATTTAGAGATTTTCCATGGAGTTTCCAACATGTATCACGTGTGTGCCATGGATGTTTGCAATGTTCGCACCATGGTTTCTTGCTAGCGCTCTTCCCGTCTTCATTCTTAGTGACTAGGTTAGAGCTTTCAACCTCACCAACAGAAGGTGACTTATCCATCATAACACCTTGTCTCGCCTCTTCTCTTCTAACTTCTGAGAACGCTTCCCGAAGTGATGGCAATTGGATCTTTCCCAATATTATGCCTCGGACTTCATCAAGCCGCTTATTAATCCTAACCAAGAACATGAATACACGATCGTTCTCTTGTCTCTTAAGAAACAAAACATTGTCCTCACAACACTTCCAATGATCATCATAGCAGAGATCCAATTCTTGCCATAGTTTCATCAATTCATTATAATAGATAGTGACATCTCTATCTCCTTGTTTGGCATGCCACAATCGTTATTTGAGATAAAAATATTTAAGAAGAATTCTGAATATCAAAATATGTTTCTTTGACAGCCTCTCAAACTTCCTTCGTAGTAGGCAAAAACATAAAAGGTTTTCTAATTGTTGATTCCATATTACTAAACAACCAAGCAATAATAACAAAGTCCTTAGAATTCAAAAACCTGTAATTCGGATCAGTTGTGGCAGGCATTTCCACCTCTCATGTTTGGAAACCATATATTCCCTTACCGTCTAAAATCAATCTTGCGGTATGGGACCATTCGGCATAATTTTTTCCATTTAGTTTCTGGATGTCAATCTTGAGGGCATTAAAAGTTCCCTTATGGCCAAAAAAGTTCCCACCTGGGCCGCTGCCACTGCCACTACCGCCTAGGGAGCTGCCTAAATTGTCAGTGTTGTTGACTACTTCTGATTTTTTACACAAACTATCGTCGTTGTCACCGCTACCCATAAGGGCTACCTTCCATGGGGTATTGTGTGCCATTAGCTTTAACTCAGTTGGTTGGGGCACCAAACTCTAATGGGTTGTCAAAAGGTTTACAGAACCCTAACCAGAGCTCTTGATACCATAAAGAAAGTAAAAGACAAAATACTTTTATATTTTATTACTACAGCCCTAAGCTGTTTATATAGAAAAAGAAATTACAATAGTAATATTGAGTAATAATGACAGAATAAAAATAAACATAATAATATAAAATAAAAGAGAATAAAATCTAATTTATCTTGATTCTTCAACACAAATTATTTTCTAATCTTTAGTAACAAGATGTTCTTCAAACCATGTCTTTCAACGTGCTTTAAAGTTTGAAGTTATCAGATGATTACTATAAGATGAAGTTTGCTCTTTTTGACTTTTCTTTGTTGAATGTAATCTCTAAACACTTAATCAAACTTCAAAAGACAAAATGTTATCTTGTTATGTATTTTTTGTTATCATCGAAACATCAACAATAAATATTGTATCACAAACAACTTGATTCCAACACGGTGGGATTCAATTCTTGGAACTAAATATGATTATTTATAATGAATATTTTCTTTAAGTATTGTCATCTGCAACCAATCGACCAATAAAGGTAAATAGCAACACTTAATAGATGTAAAAATAAAGGTTTGCAAGATATGTGTTGAAATGAATATCACTCCGTCGATGGCGGGGAAGTTTTATTTGAACATGACATTTACTGTAAGCTTCTACTACAATGGATATTAAGCTACCTCAACCTTTAAGAGAATGTAACCATTGTATAGGTTAAAAAATATAGATTATATTCATGAAACTTGATATATGAAATTTGAGAATGTAACCATTGTATAGGTTAACAACATGCATAGAAAAATAATTGTCATCTTTTCTGGACTAAACTTGGAGTGAAACTTGAGATATTAAAAGTGTCAATTGTTTTTCACTGTCTCAAAGTTCTATTAAATTATCCAAAGAGCCAGTGTCTAAAATTTCAAAAATGTCTTCCACTTATCCATGGCATTCACAATAAACTTCTACTACACTAGATTGTAAAACTACTCCAAACCTTAAGAGAACGTAACTATTGATAAGTTAGCAAAATGGATGGTATTAAGTTAGTGAGACCAAGATTTTCAAGATTCTTATGCTAAACTTACATTCTAAATGCAATGTATCTAACTATCTATAAACTTCATTTAGAATAATAAAATGACAACATAATAGACCTAGATCTTCTACTTTTTCATAGACTGGTAAGTGAATCGAACAACTAACCTCTTGCTACAAAAATATGAGAATCTTAACTCACACACGAGTAGGGGTGGGAATAGGCTAGGTCAGACTTTGAAAGACCTGAGCCTGACCTACGATTTATTTTTTGGCTTAAGTCTGGCCTATGACCTATCATAGGCTTTTTTTTCGGCCTGGCCTGGCCTTTTTAATAGTTTGGTCTGACCTGAAAGTCTTTTTAAAAGCCTTTTTAAACCCATCCATTATTACCTCTTAAACAAATAAGGAACAACTACTGAGTGATTAATTAATTGAACAATTACCGAATATGAAACGACTACCAAATATAGAACCGCTACCGAATATAGAACGACTACTGAATATGAAATGATTACTAAGTGATTGCCTAATTGATATAATTTAAAATAGAAAATAATATTATTAATATATAATAAAAAAATAATATTAATAAATAATAAATATATATAGGCCGGCCTATTAGGTCTAATAGACTTTTTTATAAATCTGAGTCTGACCTATTTAAATAAATAGGCTTTAAAAACAGCCTGAGTCTAGCCTTTTTATTAAATAGGTCAGGCCAGACCATACCATAAGTAGGTCAAGCCATAGGCCCCTACGGACAGCCTAACGTATTCCCATTCCTACACACATGGAACTAAAATATTTCTACCTAAAAAAAAGTACAAACCCTTAATAATAATGATTTTGCTGCACATTCTTTCATGTATAGAGTAAAGAGGAACAAATATCAATTTAACAATAACAAGTCTCATAAAATTTTCAAATTATATATATATATATATAAAAATTTAATGTAAAATAATTTTATACTTTGCATTCTATAAAACTCGTAATATTAACACGCAACTCTACTTTATAGTTACAATTTAAAGATATCTGCGAAACCGTGAATTATGATGTCATTACACATGACATTTTTTTCCAAAATGTTCTTCCAAAAACAATATTTAAATATAATTTTAATAATTTTTTTTATGTATTTAAATATATTTTTATTTTTTTATTACTTTTTATTATTTATCTTTTATAAATAAAGTATTTTAATCTTTTTTATAATTAAAACAAAAAATATATCAACAAAAAAATCTCATTCCATACTTTAAAATAGATATACACTGTTGGAAATGAAAAACATTTTTCAAATGTCTATGTATTATTATACCTTGTTAAATGTACACACTTAACTATCAAGGTTCAAGATAACATGGTTGTTTGAATGAAAAATATAAACCTTATTTAGTGGCTGAAATATAAAAGTTAAAAATTAAAATGATAAATTATTGAAAATTTGATCTCAATCATCGATAAATATTAATATTTGAAGTTAAAAAAAAATTATAATAAAAATGTTAATAATTATTAAATGAAAAAATATAAAAAAATTGAAAAAAATATTTATTAAAAAATAAAGAAAAAAATACATATTTAAATAAAAAAAAGTTTTACAGTAAAAAAA
>JBBPBS010001080.1:1645357-1665363 GCA_037974835.1 Cicer judaicum | reverse complement strand
AAAAAAAAAAAAAAACAATAAAAATTGTATATAACCCGCGTTCTCCGTCTCTCGTCACACTCATTCAAGTTATTACAACATCTAGTTACGAAAACACAGACAAGCAATGGACACAGATAACAACACAACCGGAGAAGCTACCGCCGACTCAGGACCCAACCACCCTCTTTTCCGTACAGGCGTATCGCTTCTTTCCCGCCGTATCTTCAGCGCATGCCATCTCTTCATCCAACGCTGTCCAAGATCCGATCCAGAAATCACCTCCCAACTCGACCGCATGCTCGCCATCGTCGACGTCCTCGAAGCCGCATCTCTCCGACTGGGTCCCACCAAAAGCCACCCTGACCACTACTCTATCCTCAAACTCAAACCCTCCGACGCCTCAAACCGCGACTTAGCACGTCAGCAGTTCAAGACCCTCGTCCGCCTCCTCGACCCAAACAAAAACAAATTCCCTTTCGCCGACGAAGCCTTAATGCGAGTCCGTGAAGCTTGGTGCGTTTTATCAGACCCGGTTCAGTTAGACCGGTTCGAACGCGAGATTAACGGAACTAGCCCTTCAACGGCGTCGTTTTGGACTATGTGTCCTTATTGTTGGTACTTGCATGAGTATGAAAAGAAGTATGAAGATTGCACACTTCGATGTGGTAATTGTAAAAAGACGTTTCACGGTACGGCGGTGAAGCCGCCGGAACAGGAGTCGATAGTGGAAGGGAAGGATGAGTATTATTGTTATCATATGAGTTTGCCTTTGAGGTATCCTATTCATGAACGGTGTCGTTTTGAATTGGGGGGTAATGGTGGAAAGAGGATGAGGATTAAAACTGTGGCTAAAAGGAGAAAAATGAAAGGGTTTGTTGATCCTGATAGTGAATCGGATTTGGAGATGGATATAGAAAAGTGAAATTGGAAACCCTAATTTCTTGTGTGTAATGTCTTTTTTTGGGTGCTTTTGAGGGAAAAGGGGGAACTTTTGTTGTGAATTATGTGTTTTTATGATGTTGTATGGAAAGAGGCATATGCATTGCTTGTATGATACAGATTTTAGCAATGCAGCTTCAACTTATTGTGATTTGTACATATTTTGAAGGACTAATTGAGTTGACAATGTATGTTTTACTTATGAGTAACTTGAGAGGATATGATTCTTCTTTTCTTGATGATTTGGTTTCTTTTTTCAGTTTGATTTGTTGGAAGTATTGTTTGTTTTTGGATTGCTCATTACTAGGGTCTACGATTCATAAAGATGGATATGAAGTGTTCATGTTTGTGAACAAAAGTTTACCTTAGGTTATCGTCTCAATTCAAGGCCTATGCCTAGATATCTGTCTAGTCTTTAAAGAAGGAAGATCATAACCTACTGTTTTGAGTAGTGTGCAATGTCTTTAAGTTTCTCTTTTTCCTGTATTGTATTTGAACTTACGACAATTTTTATATGTGCAAAATCTAAAACTAAAATGCTTGGACAAACACATAAATAAATAAAAGATAAATAATTTTTATTTATTTATTTGTGTTCAAAAGTTTGGGTTTGAATGTTGTGTGTATATGAATTTTTCTTATGAGATATTAACAAATGAACATCAATTATTATGAATGGTATGTGGGTGGACTTGTGTCTCCTCTCTACCACTCAATAGTTGTGGCACAATCTCTTAGGGTGGTGTGACTCCTATGAGATATTCACAATTGATTAGTAATGAGTGTTTCTTTTTCATTGTTGTACTCAGATTGTAGATATATGATTAATCTTTTTTATGTGTCTTTGAGTATAAATGTTAAGCAATTATTAGGTATCGTATGATAAGTTGATGCATGTCTTTACACTTGGTAGTGGATATGTGTTTGCCAATGTATTAGTTATGGGTCTATTATGGCTAGTGTTATGACCATGAAAATGTCTATAGGTATGAGGGTGATTCTTTTGATTGCCTATGCTATTGGTCTTTTTCGGGACTTAAGGTGATGATATGATCTATAAATTTCTAATCACTTGGCAATCTTAATGGCCAATTGCTAAGTCCTTTTAAGAACACTATAGATAGTATGCTTGATGTACTTGTGCAATATGAGATGTACAAATTATAGTGATTCAAATTTTTGTTAATGTCGTTTGTCTTTTGGCTAAATTACATTCGTAATCCCTTAACTTAATTTTAGATAACGTTTTAGTTTTTTATCTTTTTTTTTTTCCCGATTTAGTCTTTTATTTTAATTTTAAATGACAATTTGATATTTTATGTTTTAAAATTTCAACAACGTTATCCTTTTTTAAACAAAAATTCAAAAAAAAAGTCAATCAAAACTCATAAAATTAATTATATTCTTCAATATAATACAAATTTCATCAAATCCGTAATGCAAATCTTCAAATAAACTCGTATTTTCATACTTTATTTGATATTATTAGGAATAAAGGACTAAATCGGGAAAAAAAAAGATAAGGGACTAAAACGTTACTTGAAATTAAGTTAAGGGACCACGAATGTAATTTAGCCTTGTCTTTTTTAAATTGTCAATTTGATAAAAGGAGTCCATAATGGTGAGAAATGAGATTTCAAAAGATGAAAAATAGCTAATTTTTACAACAACAAAAATATAACTATGTATACGGTGACTTTAATGTATTTAGTGGAGCGATTTATGTTTAAAATAAACTATTTTTATAAGAAAAAATGTTTAGTTTAGAAAAATAGAGACAAAGTTATTAAAGGTAGAAGATTTAAAATAGAGAATTTGATCAGCTTTTACCACCTTATCGAATTTGACTGTCAAAAGTATTAGTTGTCTAATCATTACAGTAATATATAAGTGACTCTTCTAACAAAGTATTGCAAAGAGATTTGGATAAGATGCAATGTGATTGAACACAATCATACATATCTTGATCATTTGATCAATATCAAACAATTCAAATTTTAATGTAGATCTTAATTATTTTAAATTTTAAAATGTTAGAATTTGAAATTTGGACTATTCAATTGTGATGTGTATGAATGTGTGTAGTCACAAGGAGGTTGTGATTTCAATACATTCAATGCTTTAAACCAAATCGAAAGTGCTCCAAAATATCACCATTGGATGGAACAATATTATTGTTATCACATTAATTTTCCTTTGAAGTACCTGGTAGATGAATAGTGTCGTTTTAAATTAAGGGTACTGTGTAACCTTCTTTTTGACTATTTTTGGCCGAAAAGGGAAAAAGAGGGACATATTTGATAATTTTTTCATTATGTTGTATGAAAAGAGGGGTGTGTTGCTTGTATTATGCAGATTCTAGCAATAATAATGTTGATGCAACTTGTTGAAATTTGTACATATTCTGAAGGACTAGTTGAGTTGGTAATGCATGTTTTACTTCTGAGTAACTCAAGAGGTTGTGATTATTCTCTTCTCAATGATTTGATTCTTTTCTTCGGTTTGTTTTGTTAGAAATATTTGAATTTTTCATTGAGGGATTAGGTAACATTGTTTGATAGTTTTGCTTGATGATTCTCAAGAGTTGTGTTTTTGGATTGCTAGTTAAGAGGATATAGGATTCATAAATATGAGTATGAAATGTTCGTATTTGTAAACAAATTCTAGGATATCATTTCAGTTCAATGCCTATTTAATTCTTGAGGAAGAATGATAACCTATATTTGAAGTAGTGTGATGTATCGTTTGCCTTTTTTTCCCTTGCGTTATAGACTCACAAATGATCTTTAACTAGTATGCAATGTACAATGGGTGGACGTTTGTCCCCTCTCCAACACTAAGGTAATGAGCATGTGCTCAACCCCTTGTGGGTGTAGTCCTCATGATATGTTCACAAATGATTACTAATTATTAAGTATGATATGAAAGGTGGATGCGTGTCTCAACTCCAACTTTCAAAAAGGAATGTGTGTCTTATATAGTACATAAGAATTTATTATTAGTTGTTAATTATCTATCAATTATAGCCATGTGATGTGATTGTAAAAATATCTATGGTTGTTAGGGCAAATCTTTTGACTGGTTGGACCTTTGAGTTCTTCCCTAACTTAAGGTGACGAAGTGATCAATAAATCTTTAATTACTTAGTACATTTAATGTTGAGTTGCTATGTTATTTAAGAACACATAGATGGTAGTATCTTTTGTCATACTAATGCAAAACATGAAATATGTTGGATACTCCATTTTATTCACCACGATAGATGAATTAAGTGTTTAACTACGAACTTGATCAAGTTGTTCAAACATCAAACAAACAATAAAAATTTAGTTGATTTTGTGATGTTTTTTGTGTGAATGTCTAATTTAGTAATATTACATCATTAAATATAATTCTACATTATGAAAGATTAAATATCTTAAAATATCGAAATTTGTGAAATAAGAATATTAAAATCTTAGATTTAGAAATAAAGGGATTAAAATATTGTCTCTTTTCCATCTAAACATGTAATACGTGGATCGTCCAATCACAATTGAACGACTGAGATGCGTGTAACTAACTGCATATAGTCACACTGCATCGAATCTAAATCATCAATAGTACATTAAACTCAAAATAATTTTTAAGATTTTCTAAATTACAAATTTGATAAGATGAGTCTTATTTACTTTAATAATTCATTTGAGCATACACAATGGAAGCTATTGTTTAGCACCAAACTAAATAAACACATCTCTTGTGAAGAAAAATTAATTGTTAATTAAAGAGAATGATAATGTAAATACTCTCTCTCTTATTATTTTCTTTATGTTAAATAAACATAGATTGTTGAAATGTAACATATAAAGTTGTTGTGGTATTTAGTAATTTATATTTGAAATGTTAGATTGAAAAAAAACAATACTCTATAAATATTAATGTTAAAAATTATAAATAAATAATATGTATTTTATTTAAACATTCAAAATAGAGTATTAATATAATTTTGTTATGGAAGTCCTTTGTATTAAAGGTATACAAGACACCGTTAGTCCCGTAAACCCTTGACCTAATCCAAAATAAAATAAAGACAAGAAAAAAAAGATTTAACTGTAGTTTTAGTTTCCCTATTTTAGTTGAACCCTGAAAGTAGTCTCCTATTTTGTTTCTCCCTAGTTTTGATCCCCAAACATAATTTTAGTCTAAAACTTGATTAAATTTCATTTTTTTTTTGTATTTATTTAAGTCACACCATGCCTCAAGATTTCATGTGCAACAATTGTACCTGAAATCTATAATCATAAATGGTGTTGCACAACTTTAAAAAAATGAAAATCCATCAAGTTTTGTACCAAAATTCTATTTGGAGACCAAAACTGGAGAGAAGCAAAATGGACGGACTACTTTCGCGATTCAGCTAAAATAGAGAGACCAAAACTGCAATTAAGCAAAAAAAAAAAGACTAGACAAAGACAAGATAAAAAAAGGATCGGGTTAGTTAATCATCTGAGTTATTCGTTTCATTTCAAAATACATTAAGGACAAATAATTTTTTTTATTATCTTACTTTATTATTGATTCAATTATGCTATCTTTAATTAGAGTTTAAAAAAAATTAGGATTGAAATTTTTTCTCTCCCTTACATCCTTTTTTCTTCATGTGAATGCGTTAGGGATAGTAATTAGACTTATATCTAGTAGGTACCCGTAAAAAAAATCCACAATAGATAAAATAAAAACCCACATAATTGGTATACGCATGGAGACGAATAATTACCCGCAAAATTAAACAGGTATGGGTGCGGGTACTATAATACGCACCTCGTCCCGCACCCGCACTTATATAAATATTTTATTTATTTATTTATTATATTAGTGATTAGTTTAATTAATTATTTTTTTATGTTTTAACATATATTAATATCATTGGACAATTGCAATATTTATAATTGAAAAATAAACGTTTGTAAATTTTTTAAGAATCTGATTAAGATAAATAGATAAATAATTGTGATTTTATAACTAATAGTTATATCTTATTAATTGTGACTTTATAATTATACTTGCAACTTTATATCAATTGTTTTTACAGATCTCAAATAATATTATGGTATGACTTGTAACTTCATAAAATATTATTATGGATAATTAAATATGTATTATAACGATTGTTCATTTGAAATGTTGAGTTAAAAAACATTTTAATTTATAATATTTTTATAATTAAATTTAAGATATTTTAATAATTTTTAAATTTAATCACAACAATATCATTTAATTATTATTTTTTTTATTAAAGTGTAAATAATGAGATACAAATATAAATATTATTTTAAATAATAGATATAAAGACGGGTACTATAGTACCTTACCTAAACTCTACCCATTATTATTCTTAATTACATATTAATTTTTTTTAATTATTATTATTATCATAAATTATTTTAATTATTTTTTTCTTAAAATTATTTTAAAAGTTATTAGTTGACGATTGGTCTTAAAACTAACTAATTTTATATTATTTCATTCAGTGTTAAATCTGAATAAAGAAAACACTAAACTCAACTTAATGAGTCATTTACACACCTTAAATTGAACGTGTCGTGCTATCACTTTTTTAGGATACGAGATAGTTTAAGTTTGATGAGCAACAATTCTAAACGGTCGAAAATCTATAGGTTTTCATTTTTAATTGCGAATGACATTTGAAAAGATGGAGGGACGAAATAGCTAGCTATCATCAGTCTTGTACTGCCAAAGTAGTTGTAATAGTGAACTATAGGTGTATAATTCATTATTATACTGCTGTACACATCATTCTTCTAGTCTAGTAAAGTAATGCTAAAACGTGTGATTTTCTTCTAATTTAATGCTTCAAAAACCACGCCAGGGATGCCCCAAAAAAGATGCACAACCAACCCCACCCTCCCTCTTTCAAAATCCATCAAATTTAAATATCACCGTTGGATTTTTTTTCTTTTCGCTTGAGAATGGTTTTAACTTGATTTATTTAATCTTGAATTGCTTTTTTTAATTCATCCGGATTTTTGTGCACTTTTCTCGATTAAACCAATATTTTAGATTTAAAAATTGTAAACATCGATATTCGAGAACTTAAATTTACAAAATATTTATATTATGTAGGTCATTTGAGAACTTAAAATGGAGCATTTGTGAACCAATTCAAGTTGAGATAAATGGACCGATTCAAATAAGGTGATCAGTTAAATTTTCTTTTATTACTTTTAAAGTAAATACTTATTCTAAATTTTTAAATTGTGAAACTCAATTTAATTTCTAAAAAAAATAAAAGTATTTATAGTACGTAAAAAAGTGAAATAGGGACAACTTAATCTTTAATTTTTTTATATTTTATTTAGATGATAAAAAAAATGGAAGATTTTTTTTTAAAAAAAAACAATGAATACAAAAATAAATTATTTAGTAATTGGATATAAAAAAAATTATAATAGATTTTTTTATATATCGACATTGATGTCCTTAAAAAATTAGATATATTAAAAGAATAAAATATAAAAATAAAGAATTGATATATAAAATAAATTGTGTAACATTTAAACAAAATGTTTCAATATATTAAACTATAAATATTATATTTTTATTTTATTTATATTTCAATTTTTTTATTAATTTTTCTTTTAGTCGTTTATAATATTTTCATATAAGTACATTTATATCATTTTATAGATACACATATCTCCATTTTTTTTTAGAGTTTAAGTTATATATATTGATATATTAATTTTTTTTACATTATATCCAATAAAAATTAACATACATTAGATTATCACAATTTAATTGAACTAAAACTAAAAATCTAAAAATAATTCTAAATAGGTGACTAACTCGATAACCCTTGTCCCCATTTTTCATGAATTTTATATTTATTTATAGTGTTTTTAATTTTTAATTCATCGAAATATTTTACGAATTCCTTTTTTAAAAAACTAAAATAGGTCTTCACTCTTATTTCTAATGTAGTTAGTGGTGACTGGCGAGGGATGTTTGTGTTATATTTTGTTTTAATTTTTATTAATTAAAATAAAAAAATATAGAAGAAAAAAAAACAGATTGAGTTGACATATTAGCTTGGAAAATTTTACCCTTAATCCCGCAAATTACTCCTGTATCCTCAAATAATTTTCAAAATGCCAAAAATACCCTTAACTTTTTTTAAGATTTCTAATAACTTTCGAAAAATTTAAAATCAAGATTTCTGGTACACAATAAATTTCCGGGAAACTTGAAAAAAAGTTTTCCAGGACAGAAGAGAAAACTTGTGTACCAGAAATCTTCAGACCCAAATTTTTCGGTATAGAACTGTGTTCCAGAAAACTTCATCCACAAAATTTCCAGTAGATAGCATATTACCGGAAAACTTCCTACCCAAGTTTTCCGGTACATAACAATTTTTTTAAATTTAATTCTTTAATTTATTTTAAATTTTTTCTGTACCGGATAACTTTAAATCAAGTTTTTCGAAATACTTCTTTTGTACTGGAAAACTTCTAACCAAGTTTTCTGAAAGTTTTGTAAAAAACTTACTGATTTTGGTTCTGAAAATGTGAATAGTAAATGACAATTTTTGAATGTTTTATTATATATATGAGGGCAAAAATGTCATTTCATTCATAAAATGGAGGTATAGGTATAATTGGGGGGTATGGGGTAAAATTTTCATTAGCTTGCTTAGATCACACTAGATGGACAAATCTTCATAAAATGCAGCCCATCAACAATGCGGACCTGAACCGAACCAACCCATTCATATGATTAAACACTTCGGTTTAGAGCGGGTCAGCTTTGACAGCTCACCCTTGGATGTCCCTTAATGTCCGTTATTTCATAATTCATATAAAGCTAAACAAATATATTCCCTTGAGTATATATAAAGATTTGTAAAAGTTTGTACTGAATATACAAATATTATAACAAAGTTACAATATTAGAATAATTCCTAAAAATCCAAAGTGTAAACCAGGTTTCATAGAAGAAAACTAGTCCTATTAGCAGCACGCAGGGCAAAACTTTAATATGTACTGAGCCTGTGTGTGTGCATTCATCACATCTTCAAATGAAGTTGCATCTACCGTGTGTGTATGAGAAAAATATTACATGAAAACTATATAATTCAAATCTAGTGTGAATTCTCAATGCTTATAAAACTTCAATTCTCGGCTACAATTGGATTTAAGTGTATCCTCCAATTTCTCAACTTTGTCAAAATCAACCTTAAAAGTAACCATTGATATGTCATCTTTACCCGTATCATAATCCTGCTTCATTTCTTCGACATTAAAAGACTGCAGCTGAAAATGACATTAACAGCCAACATAAGATGCATATATATTTAACTAAAACAAGTAACAATACAACTCTTGCAATTAATGCAAGAGTTTCGAGTGGTTGTTATGAGAGTGCAACTAAGAGTATTAGAAAGTGCGCTAAAAAGTGTGTTGCTAGCGGTCGTCTTTGTTATACATATACCACATTTATAAGGTTACACTTCTTACCATCTTAAAATACTATTAGCACAAGTATCAGAAGCAAGATTTAATAACATTCCTGAATTCATTTCACTAGAAAAATTTAAAAGGCTTTGATGGGGAGTTGGGATAGAAAAGGAAGGGAAGGGAGGGAAAGGAAAGGCAAGAAAGGAAGGAGGAACGAATACTAGACTCCTACCTTGTTTTTTTATAGGTGAATTGTTGGTAGTTAATTTATTACAAAATGAGAATTTGTTAGTAGCATGGATCAACCCCTGGACCTCTTACATAACACATTTGGTGTCTTACCTCATAGCAACAGACTACTTCTTCGGCGACAAGACTCCTACCTTGTTTATATGTAAACAGTCAAACAATTTGGGGGAACTTAAAAATACTAATATAATAGGATGATATTTATAAACTCCTATCTCTCCCTTTGTTCTAAAATGCTACCAAACAAGAGAATGATATATCATTAGTTTATGATAAACCATTCTCTAATTTGCATGTTCTGAAGAAAGAACAGAGCATGAAGCTTGCACAGCTGCCCTGGAAATAGCGATGAAGAAGCAAGACAAGGAAGCCCTGTTCTTGTTCTTCTAGCTTTTTGAAGCTGCACATTGGCCACTGACAGAAGAAAATAGTGTGGTGCTCTGTTTTTCACTTTTTCTGGGTTTTTAAAGTAATCTCACTGTTCTGTTTTTGCTTGATTTATATATACGCTGTTGCGACTTGCAATCAAAGTGGAAACTGGAAAGAATAGTGGAGATGTTGAAAAGTTGCGAAGACAGTGTATCATCTCCTCAAGTTAGGCAAAGTTACAGCATATCCGAGCAAAACTGTTACATATCCGGACATTTGTTTTGAGCTGTTCTTCTCAGATACCTTTTGGATACATATTCTTGGTGTATCAGGACATATCCTTGTCAGATGCGTATCCAACATGGATACAGTGAGGAAATTGGTATATCTGTGCATAAGAATTCATAACCCTTTCTCTTTTCTCCCTTCCACTCTTAAAATCTCCTTCCAAACAAATCCTAATGAGCAAAAGTTAATCACACTACCCAGACATGACAGACAAAAAATAAGGAATGGATAAAATAAATCAAGATTTGCTGCTCAAAAGTGATGTACAATTCATTAACTACTACAATTAAATATGAATATCCAAACATACGTTTAAGGAAATGACATACTTCTCATCAGTCTCTTCAATTATCCAACCCAAGTCACACTATAAGAATTCATAATCATGGAGTCATGAATATAAATATGCAAAGAACAAACCTGGTGGTAGAGCACTCCAAGTAAGTCAAATGGAACTTCTACCCCCATTGGCACCTACAATTTTCATAATTTTATTCATAAATCCGCATATTGTAAGTATAACGAGTTCCCAAAACCTTCAAGAAAGTAAAACTCTAACTAGGTATAGATAAAACCAAAGATACAATTACAGGCTAGGAAATTAACCACCTTTGTTTTCACTAGGCAAGTTGGAGCATTCTTCAGACATTCTGATGCAACTCCTCCATAAGCCCTGACCAATCCCCCAGTGCCTAATTTGATACCACCAAAATACCTGAAATTCAATATAGATCACAATACAAATCATGTTCTATATTCAATAGCAAAGGATGAACTGCTTAATGCTTAAAATGTATAATATAATCCACAAGCACATCAGCTCAAATTAATTGACATTAATATACATATGAGAAATGTCAAAATAAGGTTGTTAAAGTATTAACCTGATCACAACCACCATTACTCTATCTATTCCTGAAGAAGAAATTGCAGAATATATTGGTTTCCCAGCCGTACCTGAAGGTTCACCATCATCATTGGACCGGTATTGATCCGCCACCTATTAAAAAAGATGTAAAATGAATAACAAAATAACCAATGAACAAAACAAAAGATAAGTGTACACACGCAGAAACTCATAAGTAACAACATCATACATTACTATGCCTCTTCTATGTTCCAATCCAATTAAAAAAAATTATAAAGAAATTAACTAACTAGTGAGGAAACAACTTGTGAGTCTAATAACCTCAAATGACATAAGTTAATCGAGGGATCATTTTAACTGAAGCTTCTGATTTCGAGGTGTATTATTCAATGAGTAAATAGTCATTTTAGTCCTTAAATGTGTGAAGCAATGTCATTATAGTCTCTACATATATTGAAACTTCAAAAATATCCTTGAGTATGTTCTTATACAATATTGTCAATCGCAGATCACAAAAAATAGTGATTTGTTAAAATTCATCTATACAACAATGTTATAGTGCCTCTATAGCCACTATTTGACAACATTTTGTACTAAATAGCTTATTGTGGAACTATAGAGATTTGTCTGAATTCTGCAACGCTCTAGCAACTATTTAACAACACTAGTCTTTTGTAAGTAATTCCACGGACCAATCTAACAAACAAAAGACATTGAAAATCAAACTAATCAACAAAAACACATTTGAAAATCAAACTGATCAACAAAAACACATTTGAAAATCAAACTAACTAAGAAGATACATTTGGGGATATTTTAGTAATTTTGATAAATTAAGGACTATAGTGACACCGTATGTAAAAGGCAAATGATTGTAACTAATTTGCTAATTCACAAAATCTAGAGACAATTTCTCCATACGCTCAAAATTTCAAAACCAATTTGTGAAAAAGAAAATAACTTGACGGTACCTTATAAGCCCAGCAATTGTGGGTAGCCTTTGGATCCCGGACCTAATAATAAACACGAAGTGAGAAAAATGATGAATTGATTCACGATGTTATAACAATTAAAAAAAGAGGGAATTGAGGAAATGATTGAGAGAGTAAAAAGAAGTTACCTGAGAAAGGAAAGACATAGCGGATTTGTCGTCGGAGACGGAACCCGCAATGGCGATGAACTTGCTTTTCTTGATATCTTTCTCGAAAGTGATTCTCTCTTTGATTGTTGTGAATGCACCTGAATTGTTGTTGCTGCTGCTCGCCATCGTGCTTTTGTTGAACTTGGCTATGGCGAAGAGTGAAGCGTAGATACGGTGGTGGTGATAGCTGGGTATTGTTACTGCCACAGGCATCTCTCCACCATCTCTCCTTTCCAAGTTATCTTATTAAGGTGCTTATTTTATAACAATTGAATGTTTTTTTATTAAAGGGGCATTCTAAAAAAAAAATTAATTTAAGGTATGTTTGAATTAACCTATAATTAGATTTATAAATCTGTCAAAAAATTGTTTCAAAGATGATACTCTAACATTTGAAAATTGTTTTAAAAAGAGAAAATGAGAATATTTGTTTGAAAATATAATTTTTTAAAAGAGTTTTAAGAAGAGAATAGAAAAAATTAATTTCTGAAATATGTTTTATTATATTAAATAATAAAAATTAAAATAAATTATGATATTTTTTGGAATTATAAAAATTAAACTAATGTACAAATAAAATATTTTTATTTGATAATTTCAATTTCAGAATTTTTTTTTAATTAAAAAGATATATTTATTTAAATACATCCAAAACAACAGAAATTTAACATTGTTAAAATATGAATAAAGTTGATCTTTGAGCAAACTCATACCATTTAGATTAATAATATAAGATTAAAAATATTTACAAATATGACAAAATTAAAAATAACTAGAATATTCATATTAACAAATTTATAAATTTAACGTCATTGAATTAATGTATAATTAATCAAAATTGATGTGTAAATCTAAATTAAACAATCACTTTAACAATAAAAAAAAATCAAACAAACTATATCAAAATAACGGACAAAACAATATCATATTTAAATAATAAAATCGTAGGTTTTAGAGACATAAATATAATTTTTATAATATATTTTATTATATTAAATAATAAAAAGTAAAAAAAAAAATGATATATTTTCATATTTTTTTAAAATTAATTTCTAATGTATTTAACTATATACTTTTTTTAATAAATATTTTAGTTAATATTTCAAAATTTCATAAGTATTGTTTGTTTTTTAAAAAATATCATTGGAAAAATGAGAACCAAGAGGTAAGAATAGCCAAAATCCAAAAGCATCATGTTTACGTCTCATTCCCGTAAAAAAAAAAAAGGAAAATTACAATTACCTCCCTTGAGGTTTCATTTAAAACACTCACACCTCTCTTATATTAAAACGGAAAATAAACATCCTTAATTGTTTTATGAGTAGACACTTTTCTCCTTTGACTAACTTCTGTTTCTTTACGCCATAGATTTTTTAATTGTGTGTTCTTGTCCTTTATAATCTCAGATCCTTTGCCTTTTCTTCTTCATGGACGATCTTGATATATTTTTTGCATTTTATTGTTCAAATTGATTAACGTTTTGTGTATTTTAAGATGCTACATATGTAATTGGAGCACAAGGTATTTGTTGATTTGTCTAACTAAAATCTACTTTTATTTTGTCCAGCGTCATGAAACAAAGACATCATAAACCATTGATGGAGATAGAGGGGAGGTTAGGATATTGTAAATTTGTAATTAACAATATACCAGATGTGAACACGCTGCTAAAGTAAACTGAGTGAAGTCTAGTGTTCTTTCTAGTAATGTTGGAATTTATTGGAACTAGAATCGTGTTGGAATTTTATTCCGTGTATTGAAGTAAATACTTTGTGTAAATAGTGTTTTATATGGTGTAAAAGCTGGAATTTGATTTTGAACTGAGCTCTAAATATGGTGATTTTCCAGTTTATGATATAAATCCCATAAAAAATATTATTGAAAAGATTGTTAGTGGTGGGGGACTTACTGATATATGACAGTACACATTGGTGATAAAAATTTGTTCTGTTGGATGTTTGTGTTGTTGTCCTGCAAAGTCCAATTTCAGCTCTATGTAATTTGTGGGGCATAGCCCGTGTATCTATTAGTTTGAATTATTTTTTATCTTACATGTTACTGTATCAAAGATTTTTTCCTGATGCACTTTGTTTTGTCGTACTGGATTGCGTTGACATGCCTTATGCTTTTTAATGTCATAACTACTTCTTCTTATAAAGAAAAAACTAACACATTAACATGGCTACAATATACCAAGGTTACAATTGAAACCAACCTCTGCTTTTCAAATTTTTTAACCAGTGAGATGTTAAAATTCAAATATTGTTCTACTGATGTGATTAAATATATTGTCAAACCAAAAATATATAGCATATTATGCAAAAACTGTGATATAAGTCCCCATTAAAAAGAAGACTTTCAAAAAGACTACCACAATATCTAAAGTATTAATATATGTTAATGGGCAATTTACATTATAAATAGATGTAAGTCTCTAAAGCTCCCTTCTTCTTGTTATGTGAAAAATCTATTAACTTTTATGAGTGGTTTGGCTACTCATTTGTACTTGGCTTGAAGTTAAATGTATGTCACGAGTAACTTGACTTAAAATTGCATGTCTTACCCATAAATTTTTCTGTAAATAAAACAAACATATCAACATCAACACAATAACAAAGAGTTAGTAATTAACATCACAAAGAGAAATAATACATGTTTTTTGGTTTTACCTCTTTGGCATTCTCGTTTGTTATGTCCAAACTCATTACAATTGCTACATTTAATTGTGCTTGATCTTCTTGCATCCTAAGGACCTGGTCCTGTTGGACCTTCAGTTATACATCTCTTTCTAATAGATCTTGGCCTTCCTGACAATCTTCTCAGCACAGGAGGATCAACTTTTCTGTAACAACCTCTTTTATTAGAATCTACTTCAGGCATGAGATGTATGATCTCATTGTAACATAAACAATAAGTTTTAGTAGTGTAAGCACCATCACAAAACATCTCCCCATTATCCCTCTTGTAAGCAATACATGCACATGCATGCTTGCATGGTAAACCAGATAGCCCCAGTAACCACAATCACAAGTTTTAGTCCTCAAGTTCACCACAAAGTTGGTAAATCCATCTTTCGCTCTAAATTCATAATCACTTGTATATGTGGTTGTGCACATTCTTCCATCTTTTATTGTAGTGTCAATCACATTTCTAATATTAGGTGTGATAACATTCTCAAAATCACAATTTTTTTCATATTTCTTATGAAACATGGCCATCAACCTACATGTAATAGACTCAATCATTGACAAAATTGTCTTCTTTCTATCATTTCCCAACCAACTATTAAAGGATTATGACACATTGTTTGTTATATGATCAGTTTTACACTCAGGATAAAGAGTATGCCTAGCCCACACTCTTTAAGGCCTTTCACTGTCTAACAACCGATCTACAGCCTCGCTACTCAACTTTCTAAGTTTTCCATGGATTTCTCAAACATAAAATCGTTGTATACCATTGCAACAATCCAAAATTGTGTACTTAGAGGCAACGACTTCAATTTTAGTTTGAAATTGTTTAGTAAATGAATGCAACAGTACCTATAAGAGACAAACAAAAAATAATACAATAGATAATAAGTGGAATAGTTTGCTATATGTGTTTTCTATAAGAAAAATTATACAGTAAAACAGTTAGTTACCTGTGTTTTCCATAAGGAAACATTTCTAAAGTTGCATTATGTAACCTTTTTTGCATATCTGACATGATAGGCACTTGACTATCTTGCCACTCAGAAACAGAATTCAATGAATCATATAACAAGGACAAAAAAAATCCATGACTCCTTACACTCAACTTCAACAACTGCAAAGGCAATTGGAAACATGCCTTTGTTACCACCAACTGCTACAACTGAGAGTAATACTCCTCGATACGGTCCTTCTAGGTGACATCCATCAATTCCAGACCAAGGCCTACAACCCCTAACAAATCCATTTTTCATTGCATTTAGGCAGACAAAAAACCTCTTAATCAATTCCATGATTTTTTTCCAAATCAGATAAAGCCCAAGTTAGCATGTCATTATAAGAAAGTGCATGAACCCCTTTACTGTATTGTCTCACTTTTTTTTTTGCTTGATAAAGCTTAGTTACACTAGTTGGTTCTATGCCATAATTATCTATCAATTCTTGTCTCATACTTGCATAGCTCATATTTGGTTCAACCTTTAGTTTACTATTTAGCTTTGTTCTAATCCAAGTGTATGTGACATTCGAGTTCTTTGATATTCTTATGCAAGAGTGCACTTTGTTGAGATTCATTACTCATTTCCCATTCTTCATGAGACTCATTAATTACTATTTTAGGGACTGCTCTATTAATATCATTATCATCAAAATTCAACAATGTAACATACAAATGAATATAAATGCAATTACTATTTAGCTTGAACATGTCAATAACATGAGAATCAGTATTAATCAGGTTTCTTACATGATTACCCGAATGACAAAATGAAAGGGAAAATATGAGTAAAGTCAAGATCCACATTTTTTATTTGAAAAATTACTTCCCCAACGCAATGTTCAAGCAGATGAACACATCCTAGGTCAGGATTTTCATGTCCAATATTTTCCATTTGTTACACTAATTTTATAAAAGTCATGTACCAAACAAGTTTTAAAAATCGTAATAGTATTTAACAAATTTAAAACTACAAAAGAGTTTTTAAAACCGATTCTAAAAGAGTCTCTAAATTACAATCTTTCATTGAATCTTATGGAAATTGATGATCAGTATTATTAAATCATCAAGGACATTTGTGAATTTCTTATGTTACTTTTAACCAAAACAAAAGAGAACAATTTAGCCCATCATTTGAAAATAAGATAAATAAAAATAATTAAGAAAAGGAAGAAAGAAAGAACATAAATTTGGATAAACCACTATTTTAGTTCTTCAAAGTGTATGATGTTGCCATTTTAATTTATAATGCTGACAAAAATTTAAGTTAATAATTGAATCATCAAATAATCAGTTTAGTCTTTAAAGTTATAATGATCATATATTATCTTGACAATAAATTGTATTTTTCGGAAATTTATGATAATAAATTATATCTTTTAAGGATTATTTTGATGATTTTGTGACTAATTTGGATTTTTTGTCAAGTCAATGACCAAAATAACATTGTCCTACACTTTCAAGGACTAAAATGATAGTTTGCCTCAATTCTAACTACAAGTGAAAAAGGAAGATGTAAAACCAAAAATCTTTTAAACGCAAAATTAGAAAGAGTGAAAACGAGAACACTAAACTTCACTAACAGGGTTATTTTAGGTGATTTATAGCTACGACAAGGAGTGTGTGATGTTCGACAGAACAATGATTTTCCAACTATCTTCATCTAAGGTATTTCTACCACCATTTTTTTTTCTTTTCGTATTTTTGTTTCCTAATTGCGATTTCTTTTCTTTCCACGATAGTTTTGTTTCCTTTTCGTAGATTGTCGCATAATTCAGTTTAAAAACAATTAAAAAACTGATTAAGAAAAAATTGGCAGAAAGACTAACATGTCATTGTTTATTTTTGTTAGTGATTAATTTGTCCAATGAATAATTTGTTTCGTGTATTTTTTATGAGAGACCAAAATATTTATTTACTCTTTTTGTTTTTTACGTGAGACAATTAATATTATAAATCTTGTAAAATGTAGAACGAAGACATTAATAGTACGAAATTGAAGAATTTGACGACCACAATTATGGGTCATTGAAGAATGTAGAGAATTTGATCCGCAGTTGGTGGAAGAAGGGGAAACATTGAAACCATGTGGGAAGTGAGAATGTTTTGTTTAATTTTTGGGATAAAAATGGATTATAAGAACTCATTTGATCTAAACCGTATATTTTAAAGGTGGAGAGTTATATTGATTAGTTACTTTTGCTCCACATAATTTGAATTCAGAAGTGATTATAATAATTATAGTTATATTTAACTACAGTTTTAAAATCTTATAAAAATAAATTCATTCAATAATGACCAATATAATAATAGTTTTTTGACAGTCATATATATGTTTTAAATTATTCCAAGTGATTTATGAATACGACACTAGAGAAATATCAAGGTTTTTGCATTTTGCTGATTGGATATTTTATTTCTTTGTTTTACGATGTTGCCAAGACCAATCTGCATCCAAATAAATGTTAGTGTCTAACGCCCAAAACAACTAATTCTTTCTCGAAATGTCAAGAGTCAAAAGTTCAAATTTTGTAAAATTTTACATACTTAAGTACTATCAAAACTATAAAATTGAGCAAGTTAAATAAAATATAAAATTATGTAAAGAAAAAAATTGGTTAAACAAAAGCGATCAAATTAAAATTGAAAAAATAATGTCACATTATCATTAAATTTAAATTATAAAAAAAGATTATGATTTACATTATCATTATCAATTATCATGATAGATGAGAGTTTTATCAATTTCAATGGTGAAATCATATTTAAATTTAAGTTTAAAATTTGATATAAATATGGTTATAACATAACCTAAACAAAAATAAATAAATAAATACAACACAATAAACAAGAGTTTGAAAATTGGAATTTCAATTAATTGGATTCACATTGGTTTTACCAATCTCGAGTCCCAGTGGACAGTGGTAGTGTGGCGTTATTTTCATAAAGTCACAAATACTAATTTTTGTATAACCGTTCAATATCACCATAATTTTCTAAAAATCCAAATATAGACTAAATTTTCTCATCAATAAAATATTATATTCTCTTGGATCGAACCATCTTTTCTAAGCATTCCTTTTAAATCCATGTTTGCTATGATGAGCCTGGATATACACCTCACCATTTTATGATATAGCTACTCTTCATCAACATATGGAGCAAGCACCTGGATCCCTCGATCATATGTATTCTATTGAAATTTTATTTTGTTTAAAATAACAATTATTTTCTTTTAGTCTTTACCATATTCCAACCACATGAATCACCATAAGATGCAACACGATCGAATTGTGTATTGGACCACATCTGCATAAGTTAAAAATAAATTAAATATGTTTAAAAATGTAATCTGGTTCTGAACTTTATTATTTTTAATAAATTATTATATTGATTCCCTATTATTTATTATTATAAAATTAAGTTTTTAATAAAAATTGTAAGGGTCTACACGCGGATCTTTTTAAATAGCGTTCTCATGAATAATCAGCAAATTTAAATAGTAATTATTATAAAAAACAACTCTTCCTTGCATTAATAAGGAATTAGTTTAAAAAACAACTTTTCCTTGAAACATTTCAAAGTTTCTAAAAACACAAAATATGAGATTAATTTTGATATTAAATGATTTAAAGATTAATATTTAGAAATTTCAAAGAAAATCAGAAATTGTTTAGTTTTGTTTTTAAATATATAGATATTATTAATAATTAATTATTAATTTTATTTAATGGAAGAGTTTACTCATGATTTCTTTATTATTCTAACTCTTCCAAATCGCCTTTATAACTGCATAAAGTTATTTTGTATTTGTCCGACATACAGAAAATCACTTTTTCTAAAAAAATTAGTCATAGAAGATTATTTTTAAGAAATTATTAAAAACAGTTTCTCACTTGATGCATTTTTTAATTATTTGTAAATTGTATACCTTTTTAAAAATTATAATGCACAGATGAAAACTTTTCAAAATAATTAATATTTATAACAAAAGATTATTTTTACATAAAACTATATATATAAAAAA
>JBBPBS010001080.1:1602279-1645297 GCA_037974835.1 Cicer judaicum | reverse complement strand
TTAGATGACAATAAATATAAATTTAATGCTGAAATTTGTTCTAAATACTCCTCAAAATATATATGTCCGGAAAATAAATAGCAATCGTATGGGTAATATTTCTCAAAATAGAGAATATATATATATATATATAAAAAAAAAGTAAAAAAAAGTATATATATAATTTTATGATTTTTACCTTCTTACATTGTCCATATTTGATTCATATTTAATCAAGGAAGTCACAGTTGTTAGAGATATATTTTGAGCACTCCCAAAATGAATGGTAGTATAAAACATCTCAAAGATGACACAAAAATTCAATATAATATTAATGATTTTCATTTGATCAGACCTGAAATGATAGTCATGAATTAACTTGTGTCATCTCACTTGTGGATATAAATGAGAAAAAATAATACAATATTAAATAAGAAAAAATAATGAAAAACTAAATGAAATTGATGATAGAAAGAGGAGAATTACCTTTGATTTTTTATATATATACAATATGAAGTTGCGATTTTTGTACGTCATCTCTCCTTACATTCCTTTGTTTGGAGTTGTTAAAGATAACGCGCAACGATTTGTTTATAAAGAGTTCTATGATGCGATGATGCTAGGTTAAACTTTTACGCAACCTAAATTGACAGCTCAGAATGCACAATTTTCAATACATATTATAATTATTAAATTTTTTATAATTAATGTTACTCAATTATTATCTTTTTCTTTCTTATTTTTCTAAAACTAGTTCTAGAGAAATACAATCCTAATTTTTTTAGAAAATATATAATTTTAGATTGTCTAATTTATTCAATTGATCATGTAAGCATGTTTAAGCCTCTGCCATTGAATGTTTAATTTAATATTATGAAGTAACTTTCACATTAAACTACATAAAATGATAGCATAAAATACATGAAATTTAAATAAGTTAAATGGAACAACTTATACAATTACGAACGAGCACACATCATAGAAAAATGAAATAAAACAACTGAATTTTTTTGGTTAGTTCCTTTTAAATTTTAAATTATATTTTTTACATAATTCTAGAAAACATATTACGGACAACACAGTAGATGAAAGTTAATGGTTTAGTATATGTGCATGTTTATTTTATTACTTTTGATATTGAATATATATATATAGATATATTTATAATCAAGAAATATATTAACAACAAGAAATCAATTATGTCAAATTCAATCACTTTTGAGTCACTAAACATTCCATAAGATGTGACCACCAATAAAAAAAAAATATGTATCCTAAATTCCTATTCTCATAATAAATGAACGACCCCCCAAAATAGATTCTTAATATTAGATATTAGATATGTTTGTTTAAGATTTTAAAAAAGTTATTTTGATTTTATATTTTTAAAATTGATTTTTATGAAAATTTACTTAAAAATAGTTGAAGTTTTTTTTGATTCATTTGTTATTAATTAAAAAAAATAATTTTGACATTTAATAACTTAAATATTATTCATTATTAGAGATTTTAACATGATGAAACTCATATTTTTTTGTAAAAAAGTGTCTTTTAAAAATAAAATTTTTATGAAGAGTTTATCAAAATAGATTTTTATTTTAATATTTTTTGAAATTACACTATACAAAAAAGTTGTAGAAAATAGATGAAGTGTTTAAAATAAGTTTTTTTTAATTTTTAACTTTTTTAAAAATATTATAACAAAATAAAATACTACAAAAATCATTTTTAAAACAATCTTAAACAAAGTGGTGTATTATAGTGTTACAATCCACTACCAACGTCTCAAATAATATTTTATCACGTAGTATCCATAATGACCACCGTTACCTAGACATATAATCTGTTTTGCAAACATATACTCACTTTCTTTAAACTCATGAAACAATATTGGGATCTGCAACAAGAATTAACCAACAAAATAGAAGACAAAAACAATTGTAGAAAAAGAAACGAAATAGATGACGTTCTTGGTTTTCTGCTGAAAACGGAAAATATTCTGAAAAACCAGAAAACTGCGACTGTTTATCATTCTCCTTTCTGCAGTTTTGAAAAAACAGTTTTTCAATCAATGTAAATGAAAATTAAAGAAATATAAGGGAAAAATATCACCCAAATTACTTGTTCAACCTCGATTGATGAGACCTACGTCACAGACAAGAAAGTAATATAATTCACTATGAATATTTGAATTTACAAGATTAAAACATCTTCAAGATTGTTCACCTAACTAGTTTTCACTAGTTTTCTCTTTTCACACAATCTCTCCTTTTTCTCCCTTATCTGAATTTCTATGAATCATTAATTGATTATCCCTCACTCTTTCACAAAAAATACTACTACAACAACTCTCAACAATTTACACAATGCATTTACAACTATAGTATTTAAACACAAACTTCTTAACTAATTATAACTAACATTGTCATAACTAATTTAGTTATAACTAACTCCAAGTTGTTACTGATTTGAGACATATCTTCACAATTCTCCACCTAGGCTCAATATCATAATGATTCCATCATTGTCCTTGTTGCCATTGCTTCAACTTTACTCTTTATCGAAGTCAACTATGTCCAAGCAATGCTTGAACTTAGTTTATGAAAGTGATTTGGTGAATGCATCACTTGGGTTGTCCTCAGTTGCAATCTTCTCAACTTAAAACTACTTTCAATCAATCACATCCCTTATGAAGCGATACTTAACATCAATGTGTTTAGACTTATTATGATACACTTGATGCTTGGATAAATGTATAGCACTTTGAATGTCACAATAAATTGAAACATAATTCTGATTTATTCCTAGTTCACCAAGAAGTCATTTCATCCATAAAGCTTCTTTAACACCTTCGGTAAGCGTAATGAATTCAAATTGAGTTATATAAAGTGCTACTGCTAACTGTCTAATTTCTCTCCAACTTACAACAGCCCCATATAGAGTGAAAACATAATTAAAAATTGATTTTCTAGTGTTCATATTTTCAGCATAATTCGAGTTCACATATCCTTTGATTGGTATCATTCCTTTGATGAGTCTTTTTGAACTTTAAACCTGCTGTCAGTGAGCAATGCAATGATCCTAGATCAATCATAAATCTACTGATAACATTCACAACATAAGCCAAATCTGGCCTACTACAGATCATTTCATATATTATGATGCCAACTCCACTAGCATAAGGAATGATACTCATTATTTGTCTTTCCTCAGCTGTCTTAGGTGAGTCTTGCATAGACAATTTGAAATTTTGTCCCAAAGGAGTAGTAACATGTCTTGCTTCATGCATTCTATATTTAGTAACAACTTTCATCAAGTAGGCATCTTGTGAAAGAAATAGTTCCCCCCTTCATTTTGTTTCTCTTTAAATCCATACCTAAGATCCTTTTGACCTCTCCAAGTTCTTTCATCTCAAAATCTTTTTGATTGGTATCATTCCTTTGATGAGTCTTTTTGAACTTTAAACCTGCTGTCAGTGAGCAATGCAATGATCCTGGATCAATTATAAATCTGCTGATAACATTCACAACATAAGCCAAATCTGGCCTACTACAGATCATTTCATATATTATGATGCCAACTCCACTAGCATAAGGAATTATACTCATTATTTGTCTTTCCTCATCTGTCTTAGGTGAGTCTTACATAGACAATTTGAAATTTTGTCCCAAAGGAGTAGTAACATGTCTTGCTTCATGCATTCTATATTTAGTGACAACTTTCATCAAGTAGGCATCTTGTGAAAGAAATAGTCCCCCCCTTCATTTTGTTTCTCTTTAAATCCATACCTAAGATCATTTTGACCTCTCCAAGTTCTTTCATCTCAAAATAATTACTAAGATCAACTTTGAGCCTTTTAATATGGTCTTTACTTGAGCTTGCAAGAAGAATATCATCCACATAGAGTAATAGGTAAGTTGGAGAACATTTTTGACCTTCCTGAAAAATGGAAGAATGTTCTTGAGTTGGAGAACATTCTTGAGCTAGAGAACATTCTTGACTTTCCTCTTTAAGAATGTAAACACATCTGTCAAACCTTATTGCTGCCTTTAGCAAATCCTTCAGGTTGCTGCATATAAATGGCTTCCTTCATTTGATTCTTTTCTAATGATTGCATCTCTTCATTCATAGTTGTCATCCAAACTTCTTTGACTTCACTATTAATGGCTTCCTTGTAGTTGGTTGGTTAATCTCTTTGAAGATCTTCATGAATACTTAAAGCATAACAAATTAAATTTGCTTCACCTTATCTGATTAGAGGCTTGATAACCATTCTTTCTATATCCCTTACCAAGTTGTAATTGGCTAAATCTGGTTATGTTGCAGCATTATCATTAAGTGATGTATCAATTATGTATTCGTGATTAATTTCTTGATCTTCAAAGGACTCCACCTCAATATGAACACTCTAAGTATTACTATTTGAAGCACTGTCAAATGGAGAACATTCTCCATTTCTGCAATGTTCTTCATTTCTATAGCACTAAAATTGAGAATGTTCTTCATTTTTGCAGAAATGAAAAGGAGGATGTTCTTTGTGAATTGTTTGGCATTCTTGTTACATCAAATACTACATCTCTTGATATGATGCACTTAGGTACACCTTGGTCAATCCTACACAACTTGTAACCTTTTATTCCTTTAGGATATCCAATGAAAACACATTTGATTGCGATACGATCTAATTTATCTTGCCTTGTGTGAGCAAATGCTAAGGAACTAAATACCTTCAAATTTGAGTAGTCAGCTGGTTTGCTATTCCACATCTCAATTGGTGTCTTAAATCCAATAGTTGATGCATGACATATATTGATCAAATACACTGTTGTAACTGTAGCTTCTCCCCATAATATTTTAGGCATCCCTGCACTCAAGATCATACATATGACCCTTTCCAAGATTATCTTGTTCATCCTTTCAGCAATACCATTTTGTTGAGGGGTGTCTGCAACTGTTCTATGTATTTGAATACCTAAGTCCTTGTAATAAGCTAAACTGCTCATAAAGGTACTCCATGCCATTGTCATTTCTTAAATATTTCAAATTAGATTCCTTTTGAGTTCCAATTTGCATATGTCATTCTTTAAATTTCATAAAAGTGTCACTTTTACTTTTAATGACATAGGTCCATACTTTCCTAGAATAATCATCAATATGGTTAAGAAATAAGAATTACCAACATGAGTCTTTGTCCTTGAAGGACCCCACGAATTAGAATGAGTATATTCAAAAGGTCTAGAGGTGTTGTGTTGGCCAACACCAAAATTGCCCCTCTTAGAGTTTCCTAAAATACAATGATCACAAAATTCTAAATTTTCAATTTTATCACCATTAAGCAAATTATGTTTTGATAACTCAATTAAGCTTTTTTAACTTACATGTCCTAACCTCATATGCCATATTCTGGTGGATGAATGCAAACTAGAGCTAGCAACAAAAGCTTGTGCAATTATGGTAGAACCATCTAAAATGTACAAGCCATTCTTTTTAATGCCTTTTTCATTGATATCATCTTTATTAATAATATTCATGATACCATTTTTTATGTTGGTGGAATATCCTTAAATGTCAAACATGCCAAAAAAAATTAAATTTCTTTTTAATCAGGTATGTACCTTACATTTTTCAGTAGTACCTCCATGCCATTGAACATTCTAAATCTGATTGTTCCATTGCCTTGGACTTTACATGATTTGTTGTTGTCAAGAAGAACGATTCCACCATCACGAAGATCTATTGATTCAAAATAATCCTTTCTTTGACACATGTGGAAAGTACAACTTGAGTCTAATACCCAGTTTTTTTCACGTTCATAATTTGAAATCATCAATACTTCTGCAGATTCATAACCAGCATCAACAAGTGCAACATTTCCTGAATCTTGAGAGTTTATTGATTCATTTCTTTTAGGGTAATCTTTCTTAAAATGTCTCTTCTTATGACAATGAAAGCATTTGTACTTATCTTCATATTTTGATTATGATTTGGACTTATGCTTATTTTTATTTGATCATTTCTTGTCAGTTATTCCTCTGGTCATATTTAGACTTTCAACATGATTATCATTCTTGATCCCAAGTCTTTTATAGCTTTCCTTTGTCGAGATAGATGTATGCACTTATACAAGAGTAATTGTTTGTTCTCTTCCAAACATGATAGCATCCTTGAAGTGTTTATATGAACTTGGCAGGGCTCTAAGCATGATCATAACTTTGTCTTCCTCATCTAGCTTGACTTCTAAATTTTCTAAATCATAAAAAATCTTGTTAAAATCAGCAAGTTGCAATGTAATCGGTTTCTCTTCATCCATTTTAAAACAGAACAATTGTTGTTTCAAGAAGAGCCTATTTGAAACTGATTTAGTCATGTAGAGAGATTCGAGTTTAAGCCATAAGGCTGCTGTTGTTGGTTCTTTTGCAACCTCCCTTAAAGCTTTGTCTTAAAGACACATGATGATGTTGCTATTTTCTTTTTCAATCATTTCTTCCTTTTCTCGTGCAGCCATTGTTGTTGGAAAAGCTAATTCACCCTTCAATGCGTTCAGCAAAGCCATGTTGTACCAGAACAATATGCATTTTTATCTTCCACATACCAAATTGATCCATTGAACTTTTCAATGTCAAATTTTGTGATTCCAACCATTGTTGCTCCCTTTTCCCACACATGGCACCAATTGTTTAAACAATATTGGGATTTGCAACAGGATTTAACCAACAACATATAAGACAAACACTTGCAGAGAAAGAAACGAAATGGAGAACGTTCTTGTTTTTCTGCTAAAAATTGAAAATGTTCAGACAAACCAGAAAACGAAGACTGTTTATCGTTCTCCTTTCTGCAATTTTGAAAAAACAGTTTTTCAATCAATGTAAACAAAAATTAAAGAAAAGTAAGGGAAGAATAACACTCAAATTTACATGTTCAACTTCAATTTATGAGATCTATGTCAATGGCAAGCAAGTAAGACAATTCACTATGAATATTTGAATTTACAAGAATAAGGCCTCTTTAAGATTGTTCACCTAGTTTTCTCTTTTCACACAATCTCTCATTTTTCTCTCTTCTCTAAATTTCTATTAATCACGAATTGGTTATCCCTCACTCTTTCACATCAAATACTGCTACAACAACTTACATAATGCATTTACAGTTATGGTATTTAAAGACAAACTTTTTAACTAACTATAACTAAAATTGTCATAACTAATTCAGTTATAACTAACTCCAAGTTGTTACTGATTTTGACAACGAGAAAATTGAGGAACTTTCTGACCTATCTCATAATAAAATTGTAATTATGTTAAATGAATTTTCTGAAAAATAATCACAATGTCTCATCAAATTAAATTTTATAAAGAAAAAATTGTACATTTAATTTATAAAAGCGTGATGTTGAAATCTTTGTATGTGTTTGCCTATGGTAAAACTTACTAATTGGTTACATATGTATGCTCTATCTCTAATTAATTGAATTTTTCTCTGCTTCTAGGCGTTTAAAATTAATTTTTTTTCTTCATATATGAACAATTTTCTTGAAAGATGTCTAAGTTATGTGATTTTCACCCACTACTCCTGTATATCGCACACTTTTGCCATTTTTAAACCTTATAAACCTCTCTAAAACCCTTATGAATTCTCTAATTGCTTAAAGTTATGCTTCTTGTTCTATCCTCGGTAACGTTTCTTTTGCCTCCACTGTGGCATTTAACATGGATAAACTTGATATTCTTAATGAACCTCAAATAAAGCGAGGAGATGAATAAATGTATGGGATTTTTCCCCACCTTAGGTTTATGTGTCCTTCAAGCTTTTCTTCTTCAGCCTTCCCTTCATATCCATACAAATGGTCTCACATTACTACTAACCTAAAACACATCATTACATCATCTTATTATTCTTACACACATCACTCATTTCTAGCTCTAATTTAGTAAAAATATCTATTATTGTCACACTCCAATTGATTGATGAATTTAACATAAATGCGCGATATCGTAAAATATTTGTCGATCATAAATCATCTGTAATTCGATTAAATTATTCTTTGATGAATAATTTTAATCAGGCTTCCAAAAATATTTCCCCAACATCTTATTAAATCAACATTTCCCATATAATCCTTCTTACACAAGACATTCTAGTCCATACAAAAAGGGAGAGTAAGGTGACTCATTTTGATCCTTACAAAGTATTACTACATAATAAAAAGAGTTTTAGTTATTTTGACTAACCTTTCATTATAATATTAACATTCTAGAAAAACATCTAGATATTTTGTGACTTTAAGTCACTTCATCTCGCACCGTCTTTGAGTTCGTTATTAAATTTGTTGCATATCGCTCCCAAATAATTTTATCGATAATAGAAAAATTATAAAATAATTCTCCTAATTAAAACTTTTCAATATTTTTGCGAATAAATTTTTAATTTACAAAAATTTTGTTCCTTAGCTTAGAAAATGATATTGAGATCAAATTCTTATTACATTTGATATATAAAGCTCCCATTTAAATTTTGGTAGCACTCAAAGTCTTTTTAAATTTAAACATCGAGTATATCTTGCCCGTTTTCTTCTTAAACATTAGTAGAATAACATTTTTTGAAATTTCAAAAATGCCATGACAATCACATAGTCATTTAACATCAAGTAAAACTTCCGAACAATTCTTCATAAAGTAACTTGCTAGCAAAGAACAGTTACAATAAAATTTACACACAAACAAACAATGTAAACGTTAAACAAACGAAAAAAATAAACAACAAGATGCACAAATGGACAATAAGCCCTAATTCTTGCTATAAACAAATTATTGGTCTTACAATAAAGACTACAATGGGTTCATTTGGGACATGTTCCAGAAGATCAAGACTAATTTTTCAAACATGGTACTTCAACACATGAGGTCTTATATCAACAATTATAGATAACGCAAGATTCATTACAATCGCGGTAATAAGGACTTATCTCATTAAGGTTCTATAGGAAGTAAACGGAGTTGTTCTAGATGAGCACATGGTATCCTCATTTGCATCAATGTTTAACATCCACAATATCGTCAAAATAAAGCTCCTAGCTACCAACGACAACATAAAGCCAAGCACTGAAGTCAAAAGACTCTCATGACAATCTAATGGATCTCAAGACATTTCCTTCCAAGTTCGAGATTTGTTTGCACCAATATTTGAGGAAAATAGTAAAGAGATAATTCATGATTATCTAAGGATGTATTACTCTAGTTAAGAGATGATTCCAGATTGCTTCCCTTTGAAGGTGCAAACACGAGAATAAAGTTGAATTGTATTTGACTGAGTTGATAACTTTTTCATTATTTGATTAAACTAGTTCATAATTGATGGTTTACTTGGAGTAGAAACAATAACAAAACTAAGGAGAGCATGAATAAAATTACACAAGTAATTTATCCTGGCTCACCACTAACTTGGCTACATCTAGTCATTTCACTAAGAAATATTTAATCCACTAATTCAACAACTTGAATTACAAAGTACCTGACCGTCCAAACCAATCTTCTCAAACATCCTAACAACCCCAAACTTTTGAGGAACACATACACCTTAACTCTACCATCCAAGTCTTCTCCAAGCAATTTGACATCCCCATATTGTTTAAGGCACACTAACATCATTATCGGGTTTGAATACAAAGGTTTGTAACTTGAGTAGTTGCCTCTAACATGCTGATTATAACAATGACTATCACACTCTAAGAAAAACACTTAGAAAATATTTTTCATTCAAACAAGTGTTTCTCTCTTTGAACTCTAAGATGAATTTGGAATTTTGAGTTTGAGTTCGTTTACTTTTTATTGATTTTTCGATGATCTTCTTCTTTAGCCTTGACTATCTATTTATAGATAAAATTAGGACTTTAATTTAATCCTTGTTTAATTTTGAATTGCATCTTCATTTCTAGCTTGGCCAACAATGATTTTTGTAAAAAATGATTATGAACAAGATGTTTTTTTGATAATATGTTCTTTAGCCAATTTTTTATTTTTCAATCCAATCTAACCAGTTCTTCTAAATTGATTCTATTCGTATTTTGTTCAGATTGAGTTTGTAAATTCTTAAGATTGATTATGTTTGTACTTTGTTAAGATTGTGTTTGTAAATTCTTCAGATTGACATTGTTCGTATTTTGTTAAGATTGAGTTTGTTAATTATTCATATTTATTATGTTCGTATTTTGTTAAGATATCTTTTGCAAATTCTTCAAATGAAACCTCCTTCTTATTTCTTGCTTTGATCTTGGCAGGAATATAGTGTTGGACCAGTTCTTGAACTTTCACAAGTAGGAATATGACTAAGTCCAATTCGGTATTTTTTTCTTCTGTCAAAATATCTTAGTAAATAATAAATGTATCTTCTTGTGAGTGTTTCTTCTTGTAAACAATTATCAATCATATCTTTTAGTAAATAATTCGTATCTTCTTGTAGATAAACCATGATCAAATCTTCTTGTAAATAATTCATATCTTGTGATAAATCTTGATCAAATCTTCTTGTAAATAATTCATATCTTATTGTTGATAAGATGTTGATAATATCTTCTTTAAATCTTGACCATATCTTTTTTCCAACTTGGTCAAAGGTTTTCTTCAATTATAAATCTGAATCAAATCTTATTTTAGATTATCTTCAAAAACATGAATCTTATTTCATTGTTTATGAAGTCAAATATATTATTCTCATAAAATACTTTTGTTGACATCAAAACTCTAAGTATAAAACCAACTTCGTTCCAACACCCTCTGCTAATAGAATCTCAAGAGTTTGAGAAGAAAAGAAAAAAGGACAATCAGGGTATCTACTATGGTAGTGGAAGAAAAAGATAATGTAAATGACAACGAGGAAGAAGCAAGCTTCATCTTACAAACTAGATAAAAGGTAAATTCCACTTAGAAGCATATCCATTCCTCTACCAAAATTAGCAGGGATAATGGTAATGACGTGTATGATCCTGAACCAAGCTATTCATTCCTCTACTCCACCCTTTTTTACACCCTCAACCAATTCAATATTTCATACCTTTACTATTTTCTTCAAAATGAGATGTTTGAGGCAACCATAGTAAAAAGCATGGCTACCCTTATATATAGATTAAATCTTTATCTCATAATAATGAATTTCCTACCTCCACCCCATCACCTTCCCACACTAACCCTCCTATCCAAATAACCACTCAAACCTCATCCATCTCTTCCACACCTGCATTTGACCCTCACTCATTTATGCTTGTGGATCATTGATTCATTCATTACCTCTTTCACTACTAAAATTAACAAGATCAGGAATACGAATGCTCAAAGTTTGGATCATGATGAAGTCTCCAATCAGTGGGACAATGCCCTTTGTTTTTGACACAACATGGATTAAGGAAAACATGGAGCATTAAATGCATCTCACTACTCAAAACTCTAGTGCTTTCAGACATATTGTTGAGATCATCTACTTTCGAGTCATGCCTATTTAGAAAGCTCTTGGAGACCAACCTAGAAAGCAACTAACTGCTACATCAGAAGGTCCAGTGACGATGATTTTCCCTCTAGCTATGTTCATATGGAACCACCATTAGTTTCCCCATTGGGACCATTGAAGTTTCTTGTGATCATTCATCAAGTTAAGTTACCTTCGTTAGACTTTCATGTTGTTGTTTTTTTTCAGGATTTGCAGAGTTTGTGTCTGAAGGCCTTTTTGTCATTCCTTTTGCATCTGCTTTTAACCATCTCAATTTTTAAATAAGGAAGACTTTGATTAATTAGAAGTTAAACCTGAGGTGTTCATAAAACAGACAACCAAGAATCATGAGTCCATTCATAATACCTTAGGATATATCTTATCTATATTGACCAATTCTAACCTTTAGTTTACCATTTTGTGTGTGTGTTGGTTTTCCCTCTATTCTCTATATTATTCACTCTTTAACGTCAATGTTATCTTCAGTTAGTTATAACAGTTATATCTTTTTGCAACGACTTACTTCTCTTGCTCAATTCTTTTATAGACAACCAAGAATCTTAAGTTCACTCGTAATACCTTAGGACATATCTTAGCTAGATTGACCAATTTTAACCTTTAATTTACCATTGTTTTGTGTGAATTGGGTTTCCCTCTATTATTTATACTATTCACTCTTTAATGCAAATGTTATCTTTAGTTAGTCATAACACCTATATATTTTTTCATGCGACTTACTTCTCTTGCTCAACTCTTAATTAGTGTTATTAATTAAGTGTGCAATTCCCTTGTTATGAAACTTAAAGACCTTACGTTGCATTCTCCGGTAATTGGAAAAGATAACCAAGAAAAACAAGACAATGATCTAGAAAATTTGTTAAAGTCATGAATGATTGTGTTAAACACACATTCAATGCACCTCTAATGAATATGTTAATACAAGTTTGCATGATAATTACTATCTGATGAATCTGGAAAACAGTTGATCATCTAGTGAAAACACCAAGTCAATGCTTTGGTAAAGTCAACAATTTAATAAAATACATCAACTTTGATAAGTCATCTTTGAAGAAGTCAACATCATAACATCCTTTGCTCGCTAACTTGGATTTTTCATCTATCTAGAGAAGTACATGGCATCCTTTGAATATGTCATCCTCTGGTATTCCTGTCATTTCTATCAAGATACGCTAAATCAATTATGAAGATGAATTTGAATAAACTTTTAATGTTGATTCAATATCTATGAAGATTTGACACGAGTCATTATTTTACATGTTGATTTCATGCAATCACTGCTACAGTCAGATACCCTAATGATCTTGAAGTTTTTCTATAAAAAGACTTGTGATCTTCACTGCAAAAACATACGAGAAATCTACTCCATACATATATTGGTGTTTAATTGATTAAATCCTTCAATATGAATTGATTGGATGTAGCTACCGTGTTGGTGGTGAACCAAGATAAATTAGCTTGTGTTCCTCTCTTTATCTCTTTATTTGTTCTTTCTTTTAACATCGTCAGTTTATAATTTATTTTTATAATTAAATTTTTTAAAACAAAATATAATTCAAAATATTTCTTTTGTTTTTCTCTCTACATTCAATCTGACATAGAAGAAAGACTTCAAGATGATATAATCTATATTATCAAATCCTCAATAAACTTACAGTCTGTGTACTCTTTACCTCAACAGGCTTACACAAATTTACTCAATCTAACAAAGAAGAAATACTTCAAGATGATATGAATTAATATGATGGTATTTGAAATCGAAATTACATTTAAGTTTTGTTTTAAGAGTATGACGATATAAACACACTCATAATATGTTATCCAGATATCTTTTATGAGAGCTTAAGTGTGTTTAAAATAAAGAGACTAAGATACTTGCTCGTGAAAGTGGATTATTATGGAAAGTAGTCTCTTGACACTTCAAACTTTGAAGCTTCTTATATTTAAAGGTAATGACAAGTTTTTGATCAATTTGGAACCACTTTTATTTATAGATATGGAGAACTTTCAAATTTTCTTTTAAAAATAAAATTTTCGGGCACACAAACAGAGATAAGTTGTCACTTTGATTCATGACTTCTTTAATTTTCGTGTAAATATGAACTAGAATATTCTCTATTTTAGGAAAACATTCCTCGATCATAAACTTTACTTTTGTTGAAGCAAAGTTTTCCTCAATTTTTCTTGATGTTTTCACACACTATGTCTTGTCCATTTAATGTATTTGAGATGCTTCAATATGACAATAATGTATACATCATGAGATGGTCGTTCTTTTATGTTATTGTATAAAATAACCAATGAGATCCTCAACTCTAAGTTTACTCTTTGTTGGGCCATTGGTGACATAGTGCACTACTAGCAATGGTGTGGCAACAAGGTACGAGCTTTATCATATGTTTTACTAATGCAAGGGTTTGCCTTGTTTGTATTGTTGATGACGATTCAATTTGGCAATATCTTTTTTTTTAATCATCCTTGAATGTTTAGTTTCTTATCTTAAGAATCTCTTGTATAAATAACACTCATAGATGATCTTATCCTAGTGTAGCATATCTGCAAGACATATAAAACAAAAACTCAATATGAAATGTGTCACATGAATTCAATCATAGTCTTGTAAAGCTTCAATGTGTCACATGAATTCAATCATAGTCTTGTAAAGCTTCAATGTATGAGAACATTTTGAATTTCAAATAACATTATGAACAACATAATATTAAAGAGCTATTTTAATATTTTCATGAGTTTGTGATACTACTAATGTAATTTTCTGATGCTACTATGATTTTTTCATTGTTGAGTGAATACAATATATTTATTGATGTGAATGACTTCTAACTTATCTACTAATGTGATTCTTGTTCAAAAACTCACTTGCCAACATGAGTTGACCAACATTCTTAAAAGTTAACATTTACCCATAAGGTTTATTATAATTAAAACATAAATACGTTTTTTTTTTATATCTATAATTATACCATATTTCGTTTTTATGCACCCTAAAAAAATTCTTTAAACAATAGTCCCTCAAATTTTTCTATTATAAGTTTTGGTCTTTGATTTTAAGTTTGTTCATGTGTATCTTTCGACGATAGATATACATGGCAACATGACAAATTTTGTCACTCTCACCCTCACACCCGATTAGTCGGAAAAAAATGCATCCGCTCCCTTTTTTTATCGAGTGTAACATTTAAGTCATCATTTTCATCCGCGACAAATTTGGGATTCCTAGCCCCCACTCATTCATATATATAAAATAATGAATTCAAAAATCATATTAATTATAACTAATATAATAAAATAATAAAATCTAAAAAATATTAAAATCATTTTTTTATAACTCATTAATTTTGACTCATTTAACATTGACGTGACATTAATTTTTTTTTATGATTATGTGGACTTTAAAAAAAATTGTCAGCTTATTTTTGTTAAAATATAAAATCCCCTACTTCTTTGTTTTAATTATTTTTAAAATAAAATAATCAAAAAATGGATTTTTATTTTTAAAATTTTTTTTTGATTCCTTATACACATTTGAAAATCAGAGTCTAACTAATCAAAAAAAAAATTTAACAGATAAAAATGCCATTTTTAACTACTTTATTTTATTGTTTTTTGTTTATTTTAATTAGAAGACTACTAAATTATAAAAATTGAACGTCGCCTGAGAATAAAATAGTAATTCCTTATAAACATATGAAAATCAGTGTAATAAAACAAAAATTAACAGATAAAAATGCCCTTTTAGCTCCTTTATTTATTTTTTGTTTATTTTAATTAGAAGACTACTAAATTATAAAAATTGAACGTCGCCTGAGAATAAAATAGTAATTCCTTATAAACATATGAAAATCAGTGTAATAAAACAAAAATTAACAGATAAAAATGCCCTTTTAGCTCCTTTATTTATTTTTTGTTTATTTTATTAGAAGACTACTAAAATATTAACAATTTAACGTCGCCTGAGAGATTCGAACTCTCGCGGGGAAACCCCATGTACTTAGCAGGCACACGCCTTAACCACTCGGCCAAAGCGACGATCATGACTGTGAACTCGAGACGCCATTTATATACTAAACGTTGTTTTCCCAAATCAGCATGAACTATTCAATTTTTTTGACGCATTTGCTTTAAACAACACTAAGCGACATTCGCCAACTTCTTAGATTAATGATATTTTAACTCATTCTATGTTTAAAAAACATAAACAAATTTTATTTTTACTAACCAAAATGACATCAATAGTCAATTTAAATTCTGATATTTTAAGGTTAATATCTGTTACCACTGTGCTAGACTTTAAGTATATAAACAAGTTTTATTAAATAAAACTCATTTTTTCATACAGTTGCAAAACGTTGAAAAGTGACTTAGAAGGAAAAATGAAATTTAAAGACAGCGTATAAAATTTTATTTTGCTCTTTGCAAATAAAATGAAAGCAGCCCCACACACTAGGAAATATAAATGCTAATGTATAAAATTGATTTTATGAAATCAATACAATCACGTTTTGTAACAAATTTCTTAGGGGCATTTGGTGCAGTTGCTATTCGTTTGAACAGTTACATTTCCACCCCACACCTCTTGCATGGTGATGCACTCAGGGAAATTTTCATTGTAATAGGAAATCTTCTATGCCTCAACAACTTATGAATAGCTTATCATGAAAAATTAAAACAAAAAACTAATGAGCTGATTTTAACTTATTTACTAACCTAATCACTTGACTAAGTATTTGAATAAGCTTATAGATCTGCACGACTACATGCCGTCTTTATTGCATTAAATCCAAATCCAAATTCATTAGAGATATGAGATAAATCTCGTGAGGTCCGGTACACAATTAGATTCATGGATTTCAATCAAACACACCCTAAAACTTGTTCAACAAGATGATATGTTTAGCTTGCGGCAAAAATTTCTAAGCTAAGTTTATCAATTTTTTCTCTTTTGACCAAACATGCACAAACTAAACCTCATTTTCGTTCTTTTTTTTCCTCTCTAATTATCAACAATCATAATAACCCAAAATATAAAGATGAATGATGTATCAATGATGACATTTGTATCGTAAGTTATTTTCGTTAGCTCTTCCAAACAGTCTCACAGATTTTTATGCCTAATAGATAAGTTTAAATAAGTCAATCCTAACAGACCGTTACTTTTAAATTGTCCAGCTTTTTCAATGGAAAAAAAGTTATAGAAGAATAAACATGTTTGTATAAGTATATATGAATTCATTTTAATATGAGAAAATAGAAGGTGCATTGTTAGTATAAACCAGTGGTACACTGACAAACAATAAAAATTATTGATTTTGATATCGCATCACACGAATGTAACTCTCATAATCATAAAATAATAACATAATCAACGATTTGTATTTTATTTTGTTATCCAAAACATATCCCTCACAACATTGGAGTCTTTATGAGTTCTACTTCAACAAGCATACTTCTCAACATTTTTCAATGGTCTTGATCTAAGTTTAAACGAACAACCACACCTTTTAGTTGAAGTTCTTAAGTTACTTTTATTTGACTTATATTTTTCACCTCTATCACAACTAAGAATTAATTTTGACTTCATTCCTCTCTTTTCGGTCTCTATGTCAGAGCGAGTAATTATAACAGCTACTCGATTTTGTTGGCCAACCTCTCTTGCCCATGATATGACAACTTCTCGTGACTTAAAAATTTGATCAGTTATGAATGATTCAGTCAAATCAATAAATAATGGTGGAGTTTTTTCCATCCCTATTGGAAATTTCAGTGACAAATTTTCAGTAGAATAAAATAACTACCGGAAATTTTTTGTCTTGAAATTTCCACTAATTAATTGTATCTGAATATTATAAAAGAGAAATTTTCTATAACTATAAATTGTGTATATAAAGAAGAAAAGTTATCGATTTGCATAATTTTAAAAGATATGATATGATATAAAAAAAAATGAGACAAAGATATGAAAAATATAAACTTTTTATTTAAAGAATCAGTCAATTTAAGAAGAAGAAAAAAATCATTCATTGATTTGTGTGGTAAGAAAATTATGAATTTCCTGATGTGTATTTTGATGGAAAATTTATGCTTATACAGTATAGGTTCTTGATTTTATAAAGATATAACTAATGGAAAAAAGGTTGCTTCATTTACGATCGTAGAATTGACTTTTTATTTATTGTCGAGTGTATTATTTTCTTATTATAGGTGTGATTATTTCACCAACTTTGTATTGAAAAATCTTACTAGTCATTTTTAGTAGAAATTCTCCTCACAACCACATATTTTTAATGCATTAGACTTGAACCTTTACTTTAAATATTTAAGATGGAATATTAAACAAAATCATTATTATTAACAAAAATGCATTTTTTTATTTTTTTTATTTTTCCTTTTTGGATGGTGTTTGTGGTTCAGATTGAAAGATATGTACGATCCATTACAAATTTAGGCGAGGACTTGGATGTCAACACAATAGATATACAATAATATTTATGTCAAAAAATTTGTAAGTATTTTATTGTTATATGCTATTAACTTTGATATTGCAGGTTTGTGTTGATTCATCCTTGTTAAATTTTTAGTGATTTTAAAGTTGTGTTGTCTTCAATATACTTTATGGGAATAATGTGTGGGTCCAAGGTAAAAAAAAATCTTACACTTGTGAGTATTTATAAAAAAATTTATATTTATTTGTTTTAATGATATTAGCAGAATTAAAACTCGTATGATAATATATATTTTTTTTATGAAATCAACTCTCCAACTCATTTTTTCTCTCATTATATTTAAATAAGTGGTTTCCACATATTTTTTATTTTTTCTTCTACTTCTTTATTTTGTTATGGGATTTCGTTATTTGAGTGGGACATTATTTTGTATGTTGCTTAGTGTAATATTTTGGTTTTTTTTTTTGCCTCCTATTGGCATTTTAATTTGTTTTAAGTTTTCACTTCATGTGTTTGTTGAAATGTTGGAGAATGACTTGTTTAGTTGGTACCATATTTTGAGTAAGATGTTTATGGAGCCTATTAGCAAATTCAACAACATCTTAACGTTACATATGACTTACTAGCATGTGGTTGAATCAATTACATCATATATCACCTATAATCGACATATGAGCGAACACCAACAACTTTTTTTCTTGAAGATGGATGAGATCAAAGATTGTGTGTCTTATATTATTCTTGATCACTTATCGTATGTGGAATAAATTAATTTTGTTGTTAGGGTTAAGGTTTTGGTATGACATTTTCTCAATTTGTCCCAAATTCTTGAGTGTTGAAGATGTCATTGAAAACTGAATCTTTGTTGATTATGAATCATGGAAACTGTGTGATCAATTTCTTTTTATATAGTTTCAATCAACAATTTCGAATGAAATGAACATTTGTGTCATTGGTTGCAAAAATTCATAACAACTTGAGATAAAATTCATGCATATTTTCAACAACACAAAAATGCAAAATATCTACAACTTCATTTTGAATATGAAGCACAACTTTGAAATCTTCCTCCATTTCTAACTTTGTCATAAGACTACGAATCCATGATGTCACTTATCGGTGCACAATTAATTTTAATCAATATTTGGTGTTCAAATTTAAACACTTCTTGTAGGTTCCAAGGATTATCTAAAACGATTTCTCAAACGCAGTATTGCATCGATCAATCTCACCTCATATGTGGCTTCCAATTCCACAAAACCTAATGTCATTCCCTCAACTTCCTCGAATCCCTCTATGACTCTTTATATATGTGTGATTTCTTCCCATCCTAATGTCCTAATACATTAATATAATAGATTATGATAGAATTATTGGGCCTCAGACTAGTGAAAGGCCCAAATTTGCAGTTTGGAGAACATATGTCCGCAAGGGTAAAAAAGAGAATAAGCAATCTATTAATGACAGGGCAGAGAAACTCATTGAATTCTAGGGATTTCAGTTACACATAGGGGAATAAATTAAGGAGGGTAGTGGAGTATTGCTCATGAATAATTATTATGATCATTGAATTAGGAGATACTATTTTCTCTAGAGGAGCCTTGCTCTGGGCTATACATTGTATCAGAATTTTCCCTTCTTCACTAAATCAATAAATTCTCATTTAATATATCATTTTACTGTTTACAGATTCCTATTTTTCTGTGATCCTATCATTGGTCCGACCTACCGAATCTTCGAGAAGTACCAGTGACTTTTTGTACGTGGTACATGCCACCAAAACTATCAGAGGGAATGGAAGCAGTTGAAGCAAGACTCTCAGCAGTGGAAGACTCTGTTCGACAGGAGTTGATGGAATTTCGCGAAACTATGATGAGCGAGTTCACGAGGTTGCTAAAGCAACGGAAAATAGGAACGGCGGAACAATATGCACATTCTAAGGACTTGGTGACAGAGTATAAGACGTCAATGAAGAAAGCTGAGTTACCATCGTTTGATGGTGAAGATCTTGTGGCCTGGATCACGCAAGCTGGAACGTATTTTGCAATTCAAGGGACGTCGGAGGAGGTGAAGGTCAGATTGGCGAATCTAAGCATGGAGGGAGCAACAATTCACTGGTTTAATTTGTTGCGTGAGACAAAGGACGATTTGAATTTGGCGAAGTTGAAATGATCATTAATTGAAAGGTATGGTGGAAGACAAAGTGATAACCCCTTTGAAGAGAGGAAAGATTTGCAATACACGGGAATAGTTGATGAATACCTTCGAATATGTTTCGTCACAAGTAGCAAGACTACCGGAGGAGCAGTACCTTGGATACTTCATAGGAGGACTCAAGAACCACATTTGCTTGAAGGTGTGTAACCACAAGTAGCAAGTGATGAAGATTGCTCGTGATGTCGAAACATAGTTACGTGGGTCTCTGATTTCAATAGGTGGTAGTTGGATGGGATTCGTAGTTAGAAGGGAAGTGGGCCAAGTGGATCGGGGCTCAACAGAAAGAAAGGATCTGGAGTTCATTATAACCTGGGTTCGACTCGATCTGGAAGTGGGTTTAATAATAACTTAATCAGATTAGTGCACAAAAAAACCGGTTCGACTCAATCTGGCTCAAATACAAATTCGAACATTTCTCATAATACAATAAGATCTAGAAACGATGAGGGGAGAAGAGTCAGCATCGAGCGCAATGGTGGCCTCAAGCATATGTCGTATTCGAAACTGATGGAGCGGCAGACACGAGGGTTGTGTTTTCGTTGTGGGGAAAAATATCATTCTCTTCACTAGTGTGCTGAAAAATAGCTCTAATTTGTGATTTTGGGAGATGATGAGACGATTAGCAAAGAAGGTGAGGTGATTGCCATAGAAGCTACGGAGGATGAGGATGAAGTTCTTGATTGCAATTCCATGGGATTGTTTGATATGATTGAAGCAAATAAATAATTAGATAAAACGCCTCCAACCACTTTGCGCCTCAAGGGAAATCTAAAGGGGGTTTAAATTGATAGTGGCGCTAGTCACAATTTCGTTTCACCCCGTGTTGCTACTGTGTTGGGGTTAATAGTGGAATAAGGAATGTCAATGGGAGTAAGATTGGAAGACGGCCATCGTGTGTCCACTAGGGGGAGGTGTAGAAAATTGCAAGTACAATTAGATGATTTCATCACTAATGTTGATGCTTTTGTTTTGAAATTGGGTGATTTGGATATGATTTTGGGGGTGGCTCGGTTGCAAAGATTTGGAAAAGTGACCTTTGAATGGGAAAAATTACCATCAATTTTCAATGAGAAGGAAAAGTGGTGGAACTACATGGTCAGTTTTTTATCACAAAAGACTTGGCTAATTCTAAGGCACTTCACGTGTAAACTGAAACACTGTATAGTTTGTTGGAAGAAGAATTGGGTCAGACTTCAAATGAAGAATTACAGAAGCTAACTCAAGACCAACAACAAGAGCTTCAAGACTTGTTGGAGAATTTTAAGGGATTTTTGAAGAGAATATTGGGCTGCCTCTTGAACGAGATATAACTCATGCAATTGAATTGAAGAAAGATACAGATCATGTGACTGTTAGGCTATACCGTTATCCTTACCACAATAAGGAAGAGATCGAAAAACAAGTTCAGAGCATGCTGACCCAAGGTATAATTCAAAACAACTCTAGCGCATTTTCGCGTCTTGTCATTTTAGTAAAAAAGAAAGATGGGTCTTGGAGGATGTGTGTTGATTATAGAGAATTGAATAAAGTTATAATGTCAAATAAATATCCAATTTCTATAGTTGATGAATTATTGGATGAACTACATGGAACGAAATTTTTCTCAAAACTTGATTTGAAATCTGGTTATCACCAAATAAGGGTGAAAGAAGGGGATGTGCGTAAGACAACGTTTCGAACTCATGAAGGGCATTATGAATTTCTAGTGATGCCGTTTAGATTAACGAACACACCAGTCACTTTCCAATCCACCATGAATCAGATTTTCAAGCCACACCTTCGTAAATTTGTCTTGGTATTTTTTGATGATATCCTAGTATATAGTAACGAACGGGAAAAGCACTTAGCACATTTATATCAAGTGATGGAGATTTTACAATACCATTGTTTTGTCATTAATAAAAAAAAATATAATTTTGCTAGTAGGAAAGTGGAATATTTAGGTCACGTAATATTGGAACAGGGTGTGGCTGTGGATCCATCTAAGATTAATAGCATTTTGGAGTGGTCAATCCCTCACAATGTCAAAGGAGTGAGAAGATTTTTTGGGATGGCCAATTATTACTAGAAATTCATTGTTGGCTATGGAAATATAGCTAAACCATTGACAAAACTAACAAAGAATGAAGGATTTCATTGGGGTACAAAATAGTTGAAGGCCTTTGAGAATCTTAAAAGAGTTACGGTACAAGCCCAAATTTTAACATTACCAGATTTTTTCAACCTTTTGAGATTCAATGTGATGCATCTAGAAGAGGAATTCGTGCAATTTTAATGCAGAAAAATAAGCCTATATCCTACTTTAGAAAAGTGTTGTCCAAGAATAATTTAAGTAAATTTGCATATTAGAAAGAATTAATGGTGTTGGTGTTGGTAGTTCAGCATTGGCGTCCGTATTTGTTGGGAAGAAGATTTGTGGTGTACTCCGACCAAAAAAGTTTACAACACTTGCTCAAACAACGCATCACTACGGCTAATCAACATAACTGGATAGAAAAATTATTGGACTATCACTTCAAAGTGGTATACAACCCAGGTCCATATAATAAAGCTGATGATGCTTTTTCAAGAATGCATGAGGAAGCGGAGTTGAAAGGGATACCTTTTTTTTCTCATATGTATGCAAGAGCAACAAATTCAGCAGGAAGTTATGAATGATCCCTAATTGCATAAGGTGATAATAGAGCTACAACAAAACCCTACATCCCGACCAGATTTCCAATTAATCAACGGGAGACTTTTCTACCATAGCAGACTGGTGTTATCCTCAAATTCAAGTTGTATACCTTTATTATTGAAAGAATTTCACTCATCTCCAACTGGTGGCCATTCAGGTTTTCTATGCACGTATCGAAGGAATGCAGGAAATTGTTATTGGGTAGGAATGAGAAAGTCAATTATGGAATTTGTGTAGAGTTGCGATGTGTGTCAACGTCATAACTACGTTGTGTCCTCTCCTATGGGTTTGTTACAGGCCCTCTCAATTTCGGAGAAAATTTGGGATGATATTTCAATGGATTTTATCACTGGTCTCCCAAAATTGAAAGGGTTTGAAGCAATTTTTGTAGTGGTGGATAGATTATATCCAAGTATGGACATTTTATTCCCTTAAAACATCTATATAATGCGAGGAAGGTGGTTGAAATCTTTATTAAAGAGGTGGTGCGTCTTCATAGGGTGCCACAATCCATTGTCAGTGATCGTGATCCATTGTTTGTGAGTCTATTTTGGAAAGAGTTGTTTTGCTTACAAGGAACAAGGTTGAGTATGAGTTCATCATATCATCCGGAGATGGATGGGCAAACAAAGGTGGTGAATCGGTGCTTAGAAGCATATCTTTATTGTTTTGCATCATAGCAACCGAAGGAGTGGTCGCAATGGATTCATTGGGTTGAATTTTGGTTTAACACCACATTCCATGTGTCTACAGGAACTACACTATTTGAGGCAGTGTATGGGAGAAAACCACCCACTGTGGTTAGATATTTACAAGGAGAAACGAAAGTAGAAGCGGAAGCAGCTGAATTGGTTGATCGTGATGAGGCCTTACGTCAACTTAAGTATCATTTGAACAGGGCCCAAGAACAGATGAAGAGGTATGTAGACAAGAAAAGAAAAACATATTCATTTGAAGTGGGTGAATGGGTATTTTTGAACTCCAACCCCATGGTGCTTTGGACCATTTCCGATCCTAAAGAAAATAGGGGCAATATCCTATAAGTTGAAGCTGCCATAAGGAAGTATAGTGCACGCAGTGTTTCACATTTCACAACTCAAGAAAGCTATTGGAGACTATTCTGTTGAACCTCAACTACCAGACGGGTTAGAAATGGAAGCAGAAGAGGGGGAAGAATCGAACGAATTATTGGCTCCAAGATCAATGATGAAAGAAGGACGACTGGTGCAACAATGGATGGTGCGTTGGAAAGGAAGAGATGTAGAAGACACAACTTGGGAGGATGAATTATTACTAAAAAGTCAATTTCTATTTCTCAGCCTTAAAGACAAGGCTGCAGATTTGCTCTGAGCTATACACTGTATTAGAATTTTTCCTTACTCGCTAAATCAATAAATTCCCTTTTAATCTATCATTTTACTGTTCATGTATTACTATTTTTGTGATCCTATTAAATTATATATTATAAAACGTCTAAAAAATAGTTTTAATAAAAGAAAGAGTTACTAATTTATTAGAATCCTATTATGACCTTTAAAATGTCTCATCTTAAAAGTTGTCTTAGGTTAACAAGCGCTTATGATCAATTATTTTTTGTGGAAAAAGTTATGGTATTTCATTAAAAATAAATTCAATACAATTGTGTCTTTATCACAATTTTGAAGGTGAACCATATAAGTATTCACACATACTATAATATCAACTATACATGAACTTTCCTCCCAGAAAACTCTACCAAAGAGTTCAAAAAAAGACGAAGAAAAAAAACCCTACAATTTAAAATAGTAGTCTTATATTCCAATTTGTTATTTTGATTAATTTTATTGTTGTCCTTAATGTATTTTGAATCCAACTCAAAGGTCACCCTAGATGTAACAAGAACAACTGCAAATTGAATAGCACGTGAGAGGCATCATGTTTTCCTCTTTTGAATACGGAGTACGGAAAATAACTATATGATGTGGCTTTGAAGATAAATCACTCTCATTAGAAATATTAATATCGATAGCAAATACCAACTCACTAAGGATGTACTTTGATACGAAGGTTTAAAATATTTTAAAAATGACATGTTTGGTTCAAATTTTAAGAAATGACGAGAGAAAAGTAAAAAAGATTCTAAAATTATTTTAAATCTCTCTGCATTTTGAAGGGATTTGTAGAGGAAAAAGAGGAGAATTTTAGATTTAGTTAAAATAATATACACAATCTATTTATATATTATATAATTTAAAAAATAAAATGTTTAAATACTAAATTAGAGTATATTTCTACTACTATTTTATTTGTTTTATATCACTAAGTATTCTTTAAAGTTCAATTACTAATATTGCAAATAAATTATGTATCTTTTTGAGTTTATTTGGTTTATTTATTTTTCTTTTACAATTAATATGTTATCTATAAATATTAGTTTTAGTTAAAAAAATCAATAATATCTTTAACAAATTATTTAAAAACAAAAACATCACAAATTCTTGTAAAAAAAAAAAAGCATCACAAATAAAAATTTATAATTATGATTTTTTGTACTTATCTTTGTTAAGACTTTTTAGATTACTAATAAAAATTAAGTCTAATTACTAATACAAAAACATATTTTATCTACAATATTTTATATCGAAATTTATTTTTTGATTTAAAATTGTTTATGTAGGTGACAGCTTACTCCGTACGTAAGCTTTGTAAGTTGCTCAAAGTCACACACTAGTATTCATAAAAATATATATGAATTGAGTGTTAAATTTAATATTAAAAATTTATCCTAAAGATAGAGACAATAAATTTTAAATTTAATTTAATTTTTCTCTAGAACTATCAATCATATCAAAATTAACTTTACAATTCTAAAATATTAATTGAGACTCCACAAATAAAATCAAATATTCCCTTCTTTTAACTTGCATAGACCAATTCCGTTTATCGATTGTTTATTAACTCAACTAACCTCTATCTATTATAGGATAATATCATACAAATATTAGCAAGTGTTTTTAAAATACTTTAAAAGATATTTTTTAAATAATCAATAATAAAAAAATTACATAAAAATAAATTAAAATTATTTTTTTAACTCTTTAAAAATTTAGTTGATATATTTAAAGTGAGTTAATAAAAGTTGATATGTTTAAATATACTAATTTTTATTAGTTATAAATAAAGCAAGAGAGAATATATTTTTAATAGAAACCTTTTGTTTTTGGTTTGTTAGCAAAGAAGTTAAATTATATTGATGTTTCAAATATGTGTCTACATGCGTTGCGTCAGCAGGTGATGATGAGAGAGATAATCGAAGAGTTGTAATAAACGCTTTTATCTATCCAGCTACTTCTCGAGTTGTAGCTCTGACCCGCAAAGCGTGTGTTTAATTTTCTGTTGAAATTATATTGATGTCTTTCTTTTTCTTTCTAGCTTGATAGAGGGCACCATTTCAACCCCTCCAACGGACGTTTACTAGTTCCTTTCTCTCAGATCTTGCTATTGTGCTGTGCCGACTATTAAATTTTCTATTTATGTTTTTAATTTTAGGATCCTTTTGTGGTGATTGTCTTCTCTTATTGTCAATTATTTTTTGAATTTGTTTTTTATGATCGTCCACAGTTACTAAAGTCACATTCGAGAACTACTACTTTTTGACTATTATTATTAAAATTATTATAAATAAAGTAAAATTTTATAAATTTTTAGTCTAAAAAATAATGATTTTTTATATTTAATCTCTAAATAAAAATTTGTTCACTTTTCATTTTGATTTAGATTTTATATGGACTAAAACATTATTATTTTTTTTATAAAAAAATAAAAATAAAACTTTTAAAATAGAGAATAAAAGTGAATGAAATTCTTTTAGAGACTAAAAAGTTGAGATTCTTTTATAGGGATTAAAAATAAATTTTGAAATTTTATAGTGATGAAAAACTTATTTAATCTAAATTTTAATATATTTTTTATTTTAAATTATTTTATGTAATAATTTTTTGATATATTTGATTAATTTATGATGAGATGAGGGTAAATACAACGATGCAATTAAATAAATAAAAAAATGAAACTTAACTCATAACTAAAACTGAAAATTAAAAATGAAAATTGAATTTAAAAACATAAAATTAAAATTGATTTTAGTTTTTCATTAGTTATAAAGGATTCTTCAAAAATAAATTAATTATTAAAACAATGGGCTTTGAAGCCCAATCCACTGTCTCTTCTCTAATCTTGAGAAAGAGGGATTTCAAAGTTTCTGCAAAATCAGAAACGGCGGTATCAAAGGCATTGGTGGTTTATTCACCAAAAATAAATTTGGGTGGTTTGATCATTGTAAACGTACGTTTTAGATCTTGCTGAACGTGCAACCAAACAAGCGCTTCATTAGCTAAGCTCAAATTTAGTTGGTGTTAAATGTAAAATTATACAAGGTTACTTCACACCATTTGAGAAAAAAGAGATTCTATTATATACATTTATTTTTAAATTAATATATAAATAAGTTTTTTTGGAAGAAAATTATTTTTATATTCAAAAATTATAAAATGAAATATTATTTATCAAAAGTGTTTGTAAAATAAAATTTAAAAATATTAAATTATTTATACGATAAAATGTAAAAAATTAGTATAATAGTTATAAATAATTAAATAATTTTTTTCTTATCAAATAATCATTTTAAAAATATAAAAGTTGATAAATAATTATTAAATTTATTCAATTCATAAAAACAGTTATTAATTTGTTAATTTAAAAAATAAATGTAATAAAACATTTTAATTTTTAAATTTACAGCAGAAGTTGCCTTTGAAGAAAAACTTTTGAAATAGTGTTCGAGGAGGAAACGCCAAATCGACACTATCCTTGATCATTGGTCAAATCCACCCATCTAACATAAAAAGTCAAATCCAACTTGGCAACAATATTTAATTTTTAATAATGGTCACATTTGCAACATGTCACATTTACAATTATCTAATAAAAAAAGTGTTAGATCATTTATAAATATAAAATAAATAAGTATCACGACGACCCTTTCCAAATTATTTTATTATAAAAAATAATTATATTTAATTTACTAGTCCACTTTTAAAAAGTATAAAATAATATTATTTTTATGTTTAACGATTTATATATATATTAAAAAATATGATAAAAGGTAATGATTAAAAATTTAATTTATAATTGTGATCTCTTTGTGTCTCTCTCTCCATTCCTCCCTCGTACTTCTATCCGATCACCGTTCTTAGTGTGTATCACTATACACAAATCTTGAGAGAGAAAGAGATGACTCAGAAAAAATAGAAAATTAAAAAGACTAATAAAAGAGAGATAAATTTTAAAGAAGAAAAGGGATAACTAAGTGTATTAAATCGCTCAAATAATAAAGTTATAAGTAAAATCATCTCTATATAAATTTATTTATTTAGTAATGCAACAAAGTCATAACACTTAGGTAATAAAGATTTATAAGTTGGTTGATAATTTTGAACAAATATAAAATTAAATAGAGAAATTTCAATACGAGAAAAACAATTAGAACTCGAATTACTTTCTTTCTATGGCGATAAGCACATAAAAATATTAAGAGCATAAATATTATCAATAATCAAATACGTTGTAAATGCATAAATCACATACATAAATCAGAACTACACGACTTTAAGAAGGTTCATCTAATCTCTAATCAATGGGGAAATTAGTGCATGATTAAGAACATAGTAACAATGAAGAATATGAAATCACACATAAGAAAAATGAAATTAATCTTCACCTATTGCTTCAAAGAGTGAAATTTTAAAGTTTCTAACCTCCAAGATGTGTCTATTACCATCTCCGATGCCTACTCGATTAGAACCCTTACAAAAATATGAGGTTTCAATAAGAGAAAAACAATTAGAACTCAAATTACATTCTTTCTATGGTGATCAAGCACATAACAAATTAAGAGCATAAATATTATCAATAATCAAATACGTTGTAATTACATAAATAACATACAAAAATCAGAACAACAAGACTTCAAGAAGGTTCATCTAATCTCTAACCAATGGGAAAATTAGTGCATGATTAAGAACATAGTAACAATGAAGAAACTGAAATCACACATAAGAAATATGAAATTAATCTTCACTTCTTGTTTTAAAGAGCGAAATCTTAAAGTTTCTAGCCTTCAAGATGTGTCCGTTACCATCTCCAATGCCTACTCGATCAGAACCCTTGCAAAAATATGAGGTTTTATCTTAAATAGAGCTTTTGGGACACGTGTTAGTGCATTGCTACAATTATGGACACAATGCTCTAGACAAAAAAACTATGCCATCAAATGCACTCTAGCGCATGGTTGGGCACAACAATTAGAGCAATGTTATGCTCTTGGATGCAATGCTCTGCAATGTTAAATAACACCTACTTGTTCTTCTAAAATTGCTCTCCCTTTAATTTGCCTTGCAATTTTCACCATTTTACTATCCAAAATGGGTTTTGGTGTCTTCATATAAATTGTAGTTTTGAATGTTAGATTTTATTTGAAACTAATTTGACTCAATTTGGACGTCTAAAACTCCAAATATGATTAAAATACTACACAAATGTCATGTTGTTTTTCATCAAAATTCAATATAGCACTACACCAATGACTGATCCATGTTCATCAAAAAGGAAGGCTAGAGTTCAAGGTGGAAGAAAGTGAATGAGGAGAGAACAAGAACTCGTGTATTGAGACTTCAATAAAATAGTGACTTTGAGGTTACTCATTCATGACGTTTTGAGAACAAGTTTGAGTTTGACTTCACCATCTACTTTTTAGAGGAATCCTCTTCAAAAAGAATCACGATTTGTTACCAACACCACCCAACAAGTCCGCCACACACCAAAACTCACAAACAAAAAGCAAAATAGTTAAAAAAAAAGAAAAGTGATCCTAGATAAGACAAACCATCAAATATAATAGTCGTTGATTAAAATGAAACATATAACCTTTGACCTTAGATTTAAGCCATCATAAAGAAAAAAGTTTCACTCAGTCCACCAATTGACTAGATGTAACATTAGCCTATATAAACATTACAATAGAATTACCTAACCTTTTTGATTAATTTTCTTACTTCTAAAAAAGATACCTTCAGATTGACTAACATGATGAGATGCATAATTGAAAAGTGCACTTTAAAACCCCAACCATGTCAAAACATCAACCCATACATGACCAAACAAAAGGCACTAAAAATGAATGTTGTAATGGTTCAACCAGTTGACGCTCACCAACACACAAATGTGATTATTGTGTTAACAAACTACATCTAACCAAATTATCTTTAGTGGTATCCTATTATTTGTGAGCTTATGTACAAGCATCGACAATTTGAGAAAAATCAATTTGTTCTAAATGGTTTGACACCTAGAATCATTCTCCACATTTGAAGCATCCTCTAATTGAGTATAAACAACATTAACCGAGTACACCTCCCCTTGGTTGCGTTTCCAGATCCACATGTCAACCACATTTTCCTACACTACTATTAGTTCAAACAAACAATGCATTACAAAATCAAAAGTTCCTTCCACATAAATAAACTCCATCTACACCCTCCCCGACCAACACCCCAATCAAGTATGACACCCATCACCCACCTTCCATACTAAATTTTTAGAAAATCTGCTAGGCCTCCCTCCTATCTCCCCTCACAAACATTGAAGAGATCTCTCCATCAATTATAATCCTTATTCGACCTCCAAACAATACTAGAGCCCTTAAACTCATACTTTATAAACAAGACTTTAAACCACATACCATTTTGATCAGTTTCCAAGTATCACCCTCATTTACCTAATAAAGCACAACTAAAATCCCTTAACCTATGAACTCCAAACATAATTTTTCACGCACAAGACACTTTTTTTCTCACTTTACACAATGAATTTTATGGGTGTTCTCACTACTCCCCACAAAAACAATTTGAAAACAAGATTCAACGTAAGAAATTAAACCCAACATAGCCTTGAAGAAGAAAAGAAAATAAACTGATAATGCGATAAGGAATAATTTAAGTAGGAAATCTTTGTGTAATTTTCTTAATCAATGAATACTAGAACGACAATCTATGTGAATTACCACTAATAGATATACCCAAATATTTAAAAGGCATTTGGTCAACTTTGTAATTGAGAATAACGAATGATGGACTCATATTAACACCCTGAAACAAACTTTTGTAGAAATTCTCCTTTAGACCTGAAACCATCTCAAACACAAGTAGATTTGCCTTAATGATTCTAACATTATATCAAATCTTATCACCCAAAATTTGCGTATCAACAACAAATCTGGACTCGTGTTTGTCGATGTAGACATCATCAACCTCTTAACTAGCAATCAAAATGTCATCTAAAATACGTCTATCATGCACTAAAACAGTTTGATTGTCTAAAATCACCTGACTAATTACTTGTTTCAACTTGTTAGCAAAAACCTTTACCAGAACCTTATAAATATAGCCCACTAAAGAAATAGACAAAAATCAAATAAGCTATGTAGATTAACCTTCTCAAGTATAAGATCTATTTGCGTCTTTAACCCGTCTACCGTCAGTATGAAATTCTAACATAAACCCCCTAAAATCTCCTTTTATTTCTTTCCAAATAATCTTTTAAAAAACCCAAATTAACACTATATGATCTTGTACTTTTATAACCATCACAATCCCATATTATTTGTCATTAATTATTCAAATATATAATTATATTTAATATTTATACACTTTTTTTTCGTGATTTCCGCGTATGAAATGAATAATTACGCTAGTAATAAATAATAAGAACCTTGGCCATGGAAAAAGAAAAAAAAAATGACAATGCAAATATTTTTGTAAAATATTGGAGCTTATTTTTCTTCTTGGAATCACCTTTTTGGCATCATTTTTTCCCCTCATTTTCATAAAATAAGTAATCTTCTCATTGATCTAAATTTTCTTTTGTATTTTTGTGTGTTTATATTATCTGAGTGTCACATTGTTTTGTTCGACAATTTGTTACAATGTTGTTTTGATTTTCTATTTTATTGTGTTGCTTATTTGATTCAACTTAATAGATCGATTTCCATCTATTAAAGATTATGTCAATAAGCTCTTCAATACTAAAATCTAGATATTCGAATATTTGAATTCCTTTGATTATTCATATTGTTTGAATTTATTTTTATTTTTTTTATTTTATGTTATTAATTTGAGTGTTGTATTTGATAATTCTTCATTTTTAGTTGACTTAATTCTAATTTTGATCATTCCATTATTACTAATTCACGAAATTGATGCCCCTACTTTAAAAGTCGATAATTTTGATTACTCAAGATTTTTGAATTAAAAAATATTAATTTAACATATTTTTAATGATGTGATATTCAATGTTGATTTGACATATTTATTAATTATTTATATATTATTAATTAAATTAAAAATACAAAAAAAATTTAAACTTGAAATCTAAATTTTTACAGCGTTTTATTCTAATTTTATAGATGTTAATTATTTTATGTCACATTATTTAAACAATCTCACTTCATTATTTTTTGTCAAAAAATAAAAAAAATTGATATTATCAATTTTTAAAATAGATAGATCAATTTCGTAAATTAATAAAAATAAAAAATATATTTTATCAATTTAAATAAATGAAAATTTTAGTTAATAAAACAAATCGTTACAATAATATTGAAATTCAGATTCAAATTCAAAAGTTCAAAACAACATAAATAAGCTGAACGGGGATCTCGTTATTATTAATAAGCAATTGAAAAGTCCAGAATTACTAGAAAAAAATATTGGAGGGCCCCACAAACGCGTTTAATAATTCGAGAAAAATTTGACTAGATATTTTTTATAATTTCCATTTTGTTACCTTGTGTGAGTGAGATCGTGATAGTGGCAGCTTCCTTCCACAATCATTCTTTTTCCTTCAAAACACACTTTGCTATAAATTCCATTCCTTTACCTCAAGAAATTCCCCAACAAAAACCTCAATGTGTGTTTCTCGTTTTCGTATCTGAACACCCCGTTGCTTCTTTCTGTCACATGTCTCATAAGCCTAACTTTACTCAATCTTGTTCCATTGCATTTTGTCCTCATTCCCAACCAAAACTACAATTAGTCCTCTCCTATCATCTCCCAATAATTTGATTCCGTTCATTCCGTTACATTATTCCCCTCAAGGCTCAATCACAATCACAAACACAAAATAAAATAAAAAATCGAAATATCCCCGATAAATTCTGTTGACAAAATCAACCCAACCAATCTCTTTAATTTCATTTGATTTTTTCAAAGTTACAAACTTTTTCACAAAAAGAGTAATGGGTGTCAAGGGTTTCGTCGAAGGAGGCATAGCTTCCATCATTGCAGGGTGTTCAACACACCCTCTTGATCTCATCAAGGTTCGAATGCAGCTTCAAGGAGAAATTCAAACACCCAATATCCGACCCGCAATGGCAATCCAACCGGGTTCCGTTCACTCATTGCCGGCGCCGGCGCCACCTCGTGTTGGTCCAATTTCCGTTGGTGTTAAATTGGTCCAACAAGAAGGTGTAGCTGCTCTTTTCTCCGGCGTCTCCGCCACCGTCCTCCGGCAGGTTCTCTACTCCACGACCCGTATGGGACTCTACGACATGCTCAAGAAAAAATGGACCGATCCAAACGCCGGTGGTACCATGCCGTTAACAAGCAAAATCGCGGCAGGGCTGATCGCCGGTGGGATCGGGGCAGCAGTCGGGAATCCAGCCGACGTGGCGATGGTACGGATGCAGGCCGACGGAAGACTTCCGCCGACTCAAAGACGAAATTATAAATCCGTCATCGATGCCATCACTAGAATGGCAAAAGATGAGGGAGTTACTAGTCTATGGCGCGGTTCATCGCTTACTGTGAACCGCGCCATGTTAGTTACGGCGTCGCAGCTGGCATCGTACGACGAGTTTAAGGAAACAATTTTGGAAAAGGGTTGGATGCGGGATGGGCTTGGGACTCACGTGACAGCGAGTTTTGCAGCGGGTTTTGTGGCGGCAGTTGTGACGAATCCGGTGGATGTGATTAAAACGAGGGTGATGAATATGAAGGTGGAGGTTGGATCGCCGCCGCCGTACTCCGGTGCTGTTGATTGTGTTTTGAAGACTGTTCGTGGTGAGGGTCCTATGGCTCTTTATAAAGGTTTTATTCCTACGATTACGAGACAGGGACCTTTTACGGTTGTTCTGTTTGTTACGTTGGAACAGGTTCGTAAGTTGCTTAAGGATTTCTAAGTTCGATGATGAACAACGTTAATAATGTTCTTTAGGCGGATTTTATTTTTATTAAATTCTTTAGTTTTAGTTTTGTTTTAATTAAGATTATGATATGTGTTGCTTAGATCAGCTATTCCAATTAAATTGGCAATAGATTGTTATCGACTGAATTAGGACCTAGTTATGGTGTTTGGAATTTGGAATATGAAATTAATATTATTTTTTCATTTTAATTTTGAGTTTATCAAGTTGGAGAATGTAATTATTATCACGAGCTTCATAATTTGTTTCTGTATCTTGAAAAATGTTGTCTTTTTTTCCCTAACATTGCAAATGGAGATACAATATACAAATAGATGAGGATGATTAAGTGTGACTGTGACAGTTTAGATGCAAATAATTTCGAGGAAGAGTGAAGAAATAAAAGAATGTGATTCTGCTTAGGAGTTATGGTGGTGGGTTCTGATGCACGGTATGGTATCTATTTAAGTTCCAATTTAATTCAATAAAAGGGAAGTACAATGGTATGTTTTGGTCCCCTAGTTAACTGAAAAAGGTTTAGGTTTGGAAATTCGTCGACCTCATTTAGTTTTCATCTTATTTGGACTTTTCACACTAGATTCGTGATCTTACATTCTTACTTATTGGAATATATAATCTATACAACGATATATATATTATAATATAAGAAAACCTGATTATGTGTAAGTTACTATTTTGTCTATTATTTACATCGTTGACACCTTAATAATTTTGTAATAATTTAATCGTTGATCACTATATTTTCTTACTAACCAGGAAAACGTCCATGTATTTATACGGGTTCCATTTATTTTTTATTTTATTTTTATAATTATTAGTGACAATTATGTGTTTCATATATTTTTATATATCAATAATATATATTGGTTCTGTGTTTTTTTTTCTTTCAATATTTATCTATAATAAATATTTGTTTTGTATTTTTTTTTATATTTATCAATAATAATTATTTATCAAAAATTGTTTTTATATTTATATGTGACTAATATGTATCCCACATTTTTAATGTATCAATAACAAATATTTATCTCTATATTTATTTGTCTTTTTCTATGAAGTGCATCTAAATGAACGTCTTTAGGACTATGCATGAATTGACTGATCATACTCACAACATATTCAATATCTGATCTAGTGTGAGACACATAAATTAATTTCTCAGCTAGACATTGATACTTTTCTTTATCTACTATGACATCTTCTCCTGCACTATCCAATTTCAAAATTGGATCCATAAGAGTGCTTGCATGTTTACAGGTTGTTTTTTCTGTCTCCTTGAGTAAATTTGAAGTGTACTTTTGCTAAGATATAAAAATATATTTTCTGGAACATGCCACCTCGATTTCCATAAAGTACTTCAACTTTCCAAGAGTTTTCATTTCAAACTCCTTAGCCAAACATTGATATAGTACTTTTTCCTATCGTCTCTAATCATTATGATGTCATCCACATATAGTAACAAAATTGTCACTTAATTGTGGGGAGTGTTTGATGATCAATGTATTATATCCTCGACTTTTTTTTTTAGCCCAAAGATGCCCTAACTTTAGTGAACCTTCCAAACCATGTTCAAGAGGATTGCTTTAGGTCATATAATGTCTTTTTTAACTTGTAAATTGTATTGATTGGTGCATTTTTTATCAATATCCCGATGGTACATGCATATAAATTTCATCCTCAAGTTCTCCATGTAAGGAGTTATTCACATCAAATTGTTGTAATTGCCAACTATAATTGGCAGCAAGAGAGAAAATTATCCTAACTGTATTCATCTTTGCAATTAGGGAATTTTTTTTTCTTATGAATAATCAATTCCATGGGTTTGTGTGAACCCTTTGGCAACTAATCTAACTTTATATCTTTCAATTGATCTATCAACCTTATATTTAATTTGTAAGATATATGCCCCATTTACATTGATTTTGATATAACTTTCAAACATACAATGTATGCATTATATGATTAGTCTAACAGTTTCAGTTGAGTTACAATTCAGCAAGGATTAATCATATCATAAGGCTTAAAGATTATGCAAAAGAATCAAACACTACAATTGAACAAGGCTTGAAGATCATGTGCAAAGTTGTCTATTAGTTATAGTGTTTGTCTAATAGTTATAGTGTTTAGTAGGTAGATTCAATCATAATGATCTCTCATATGATATCTGTCAATGAAATCATAAAATAAGTTTTTAATCAACCAAGTAATAAATCAATTGATAAATCAATTGAGCAATCGATTGTCTGACTCACAGAATAAAGGTTTCACTAAGTTAATCGATTGGAAAATCGATTACTTAAGGATTTTTAGTAAAAACTGTGTTCTGTGATTAAACAAATCAATTGGACAATCGATTTGCAAATCAATTGAGTAATCGATGGTGTGATTCACAGAACCAAGCTCTTACTGAGTTAATCGATTGGCACATCGATTACGAAAATGTTTTTTCATAACATGTGTTCTGTGATCAACCAGGATACGATTGCTACCAAAACCAACTTCTCAAGCTCAAAGCATGAGAAGCTAACAAAATCTGAACTAAGAAAATGAACACAATGATTCTTGGATTGGAGAATTGAGGAACAATATTTTTTTTGAAACTAATGGGCTGAATGTTGCACGCTGCATTTCTTTATCTAATAGATTGAGAAGGACATCAAGAATCTTGAAAAAAAGTATGTTATTGGCTTTTGTTGACTTAAAGATCATGAGACGAATAACTCTCTTGTACAGTGCTTCTTGTGTAGTCTTGTTGTACATGAAAGAAAATTCGAATATTATTCCTCTTCCTTTGAGTGCAAATAATTATATAAATATCAAGAACTCCTTCTCTGTTGAAACTTAGTTTTCTAACAACTTAATTGAATAATTATTCTTAACAATTATACCATTACTTTATAATATCCAAAGATTTATCGTTTCAATTGGGGGAAAATTCTAAGATCAACCACCTTCAAAGGTGTTCTTATGTGTATTCTTTTTTTAAATTTGAGAATCAACTAATCAATGTGAACTTCAAATATGGAGAACAAGACAATAGTGGTGTTGGTAGCTTAATTCACCACCATTATTTTTGGTGAAGAATTGTTACACATATTTACTGTCCTCAAGGAATGTGAAAGATGTCCACCTAGATCATAAAATTGCTCTTTGTTGATTATGGTTGGTTGAGTTTGGATGATGTTTCCCCAAAGGATGCCATTAATAATCACTTTTCATTTTGTGATATGGTCATTATGGACATTGCTTAAAGAAATAGTATTTGATAGATTGGCAGCCAATTGAATAATGTAATCTCTCACATAAGATTTCTATTTTCGGGATGGTTCATTTGTATAGATGGTAGGAATTTATGATACATATTTTCTGATTGGTGTTCACATCCTATGGGATATGGAATTTGATGTAACGAATTAGAGTATCCTTTGTTTTTCTGTAATTAATATATTTAGTGATTATCAAAAAATAAAAAAGTATGCAATATATTAAGCACCAAAATTGATAAAATAAACATGCACATATACTAAAACATTAACTTTTATTTACTATGTTTTCTTAATTTATTTCCTAGAATTATGTAAAAAATTATAGTTTTAGTTTTAAATGAAACTAACAAAAAATTTCATTTATTTTAGAGCAAATGCCGATTTTGTTACCTGAGAAATTTGAAGAGATTCAATTTAATCTTTAAAAAAAAAAAATATTTTTAGTTCTTAGGAAAAATAAATTAGACTAAATTAATCCTTGAGAAATTTTGAAAAATCCAATTAAATTCATAAAAAAATTAAAAATACATTTTAATCCTTAAGAAAAATAAGCCGTGACAATTTAGTTCTTAGCTTAATTTAGGAAAAAATAAATCCTAGAATTATTTCATCTAAAGAAACTACAAGTATCACATGCTGGTACCTCTTTATTTTTTATTTATTTTAAATGTTACATTTTGGATATTGTTGTAGTTTAATTCGAATGTTATTGACGTTGTATTTTAAATTATATTATAATTTAGTGAAGTTTTTGTTGCAGAGATTAAATTTTTTATTTAATTATTATCAGGGACATAATTGTTTATTTTTAATTATTGTTATGGACTTAATTATCACATTTTAATAGAAATTAAATATGGGAAAATCAAGTTGATAAATCATCAGACAAGTTATTAAAAAGAATCTAATTTTCTAACTATGATTCACATAAAGACTAATTTGGCTCAATTTATTTTTCTTAGTGATTAAAAAGTACTTTTATTTTTCTCAAAAATTAAAATAGGTCTTTAAGAATTTCTTAGGGATCAAAATGGACCTTTAATCCTTATTTTATTTTTTATGTTGTGTATTTGTTCATAATTGTATAAGTTGTTGTATTTTTATATTTCTATGTTACTTGTTTGTTCAAAATCGTATAATCGATCCTATTTAACTTTTTTGAATTTCTTCTATTTTACTCTATCTTTTTGTATAGTGTAATGTGAAACTCACTTCATAATATTGAATCAAACAAAATTCAATGTTTCATACTTATAACTATGTTGTTTCTTAACTTGTTTCCTAGAATTATGTAAGAAAATATAGTTTTTAGTTTAAAAAGGAACTAACAAAGAATATCATTTATTTTTCTATGTTGCTTATTTGTTTGTAATCATATAAGTTGTTTTATTTTTATTTTTCTATGTAGCTTGTTTGTTTGTAATCATGTAAGCGGTCCTATGTCACTTATTCAGTTTTCTTTTATTTTACGCTATTTTTCTGTGTAGTGTAATGTTAAAGTAACTTTATAATATTGAATGTAAAATTTTTTTAATGTTAGATGCTTACATGATGAATTGAATAAACTGAACAATATATAAGATTATATTTTTTTTTTAAAATTTTAAAGTGCGCATTTTTCTAGAAGTAGTTTTACAAAAATGTAGAAGAAAAAGATAATAATTAATTGACATTAATCCATATAAACATTAATAATTAAAATGTTTTCTCAATATATATATAAATATATACTTTATTATTATTATAATGGGAATGATAACATATACCGACTTTTTTATTATTATACTATTAAAATAAAAATTAAATACTAAAATACTACTATTTTTAAATTATGTATCAAAATACCATTGTTTTTAAAGTTTGGATTTTTCTCTCTTAGAAGTCGGTTCTTACTCCTACACTTTTTCAACTAATATTTTTTTTTTAAAGGAAGAAGGGAAATCGGTTTGTTGAATACAGATTTCTCAACATGAATTTTTTTATTTTTAAATTTTGTTATTTTTAGTTATTAAATTTATTTTATCATTTATAAAATTATTTTTATTAGTAGTACTATTTAATAGACATATATATAGGGAATTTGATCAATTAATAAAGCCACGTTCACCCACTGCGAAATAATGCAACACATTATTTTTCTTTAACATCTTTCTTAATAATAAATATATATTTTATTAATCAATAATTATTATTTTAATTAAATAATTAATTTAAGTTTCATTTATTATTAATTGAATAAATTATTATTTAATTTAATTAATTAGTTTAATTTGATTGATAATTAATTTAAGTTTCCTTTATTATTTAATTAAGTAATTAATATTTTAATTCAATAAATAAATACAATGTTAATTTTATATTGTATAATTATTAAAAAAATTAATTAAATTGACTCTATAAAATAACAATGTTTAATTTAATATTATAATTAAACATACAAATACCAAATTAACTAATTTTATTACAATGAACTAATTTCTATTAGGAGCATCAATACGATAAGGGCATTTATATTTGCTATGTTCCTCGTTCCGACACAAACCACATCTCTTGGGGTGTGTTTTTCTCTCATTGATCCATTTCAGTATGAATACGAGTAGACTGTGGATCAATGAGAGAAAAACACACCCCAAGAGATGTGATTTGTGTCGGAACGAGGGACATAGCAAGAATAAATGGCCTTATCGTACTGATGCTCCTAATAGAAATTAGTTCATTGTAATAAAATTAGTTAATTTGATTTTTGTATGTTTAATTATAATATTAAATTAAATATTGTTATTTTATGGAGTCCATTTAATTAATTTTTTTTAATAATTATACAATATAAAATTAACATTGTATTTATTTATTGAATTAAAATATTAATTACTTAATTAAATAATAAAGGAAACTTAAATTAATTATTAATTAAATAAAATAATAATTAATTCAATTAATAATAAATGAAACTTAAATTAATTATTTAATTAAAATAATAATTATTGATTAATAAAATATATATTTATTATTAAGAAATATGTTAACGAAAAATAATGTGTTGCATTATTTCGCAGTGGGTGAACGTGACTTTATTAATGGATTAAATTCGCTATATATGTGCCTATTAAATAGTACTACTAATAAAAATAATTTTATAAATGATATAATAAATTTAATAATTAAAAATAACAAAATTTAAAAAAAAAAATTCATGATGAGAAATCGGTATTTAACAAACCGATTTCCCTTCTTCCATTAAAAAAAATATATATTAGTTGAGAAAGTGTAGGAGCGGGAAGTGACTTCTAAGGAAAAAATCCGAATTTTAAAAACAACGCTACTTTGATACATAATTTAAAAATAGTGGTATTTTAATATTTAATTTTTATTTTAATAGTATAATAATAAAAAAAGCCACATATGCCTTTAAGACATTTATTAGTGTGTTAGTGTTTTAAAAATAAAAAACTCATATTGAAAATTGTGCATTTTATTGAGCATTAAATTTAGGTTGCGTGAAACTTCAACTTAACGTCATCACTTCGTATTGAATTCGTTATAAATGTGTGGTTGTAAGTTTTCTTGAACAACACTTGTAAAGGTCGGCACCGCTTCTCAAATATCACTTCACTCTCTGTCTCTCACAGTTTGGTTACATAAATCCCAACTTCATAATGTGTAAATCGATATTGTATATAAAAAATCAAAGGTTACTCCTCTTTTTTATCGAATATTTCCTTTAATTCTTGCATTTTTTTCTTATTTAATATTGTGTTATTTTTTCTTATTTAGATCCATAAGTGATAAAACAAAACTAAGTTTATAACTATCATTTCAGGTCTGATCAAATGAAAATCATTAATATTATGATATATTTTTTTGTCATCTTTGACGTGCTTTGGAGAACTGTTCATTTTGGGAATGTTCAGCATAAATTCCTAGCAATTGTGATTTCCTTGATTAAATATGAGCACAATTCAGCCAATACAATAAGGTAATTGTGATTTCCAATGAGAAGTGCTTTGATTATTGAATAATTGATAAACATATTTAATTTATTTTAACTTATACAAATGTGGTCGACTACACAACTCGATCTTGTGGCACCTTATGGTGATTCATGTGATGGAGTATGGTACGACTAAAAGAAAATAATTTAATTTTAAACAAAATAAAATGTATGATCCTTAAATACCTTTCCATCATTTTGCTTATGAGTTTTGAACATTGTCTTATTAACCTCACATGTGCGTATATAATCTTGAAAAGCATTTGAGGGATGGTATAGTGCCAAGCTTGGCATATGAAGAATCCAAGTGCTTGCTCAATAAGTCGATGAATCAACGTGATAAAGTGGAGGTACGTATTCAGGCTTATTGTGATAACAACAAATTGAATTCCGCCAACAATATTTTGTGGCCCAAAACAAGATTCATGAAGACTTATTACGAATGTTGGTGTAATTTGATTGTGATTTAAAAGATAAAATTAAGAGTGTCATGAATATAATTGGTGGACTTGCATTCGTTAGTCTTTCATATTTCTCTAACTCCCATTAGTGAGTGGGAGTCTACTAATTGTTAGTGGTGATAGTGATTTTTAAGATGATCATTCACTTACTTGTATATATATATTGTACAAATAAGGTTCACTTTGTATTGTAAAACATGTTTGAGAAGAAAATAATACAAAAACTTCTATATTACCTATTTTTGATCTTGCTCTCTTTTAGTTTATTTTTAACACAATTATGTGCACGAAGTTCCAACAGCTAAAGGCAATATTGATTCTTATTTGTATGCGTTACTAGATGTAGGCAATGCTTTGATGTTGTTGTTTCTTGTACGTCAAGAGCCTTATAGAAAATGGTAATAAGAACTATAATCAACATTGTTTTAAATATTTGATTTATTGTTTAAAGATAGGATTAATTTACTTGTTGAGTATTATTATGGTTTATGATAAAATTTAAAGTAAATAATATATTAAATACCATATCTTGTAAGTTAGTTGATCTTATAGTTTTTTTTCTCTTCTTTCTATTATGCCTCAAATTAACTTGTTTTGGATTTAAAGCGAATGTGTGATAATTTAAATTTGTATGTTTGCTTAGGTGTAGATTAATAGGAGCCACTCAGAACAACGGTGATAATTTAACTTTGTTGGTAGGCGAATCGTTTTGCATAACTTAGCACATTATATGTGAATAAACTATCAATTATGTAACACTAAGAGGTGGTATATATGGGTTTTTTCTTGCATCATATTGTGTAACTATAAGAGCCTATTTGATGAACATGATAAAAAAAAGACATGATAAGAATAACTTATCATATCATATTTGAATTCAGTGTTTGATGAATAAATCTGATATTATAAATTAATTTATAATTTTATTTTATTCTAACTCGCTTGTTGGAATTTTTATGATGAATTTGAGCTGAGTTAGAAACCAACGATATAGGATAAGAATAATAGTTTATTTAAATACCCTTGTAAAATATAATTAAAAAATATAAATTGAAATATAATAAAATATAAATATAAAAATAATTTATAAAATATATGTAAAATATAAAAATATAAAACTAATCAAATAGAAAAATAATTAATAGAATTTAATATTAAACTTAAAAATAAAATA